>CM053595.1:455625-474015 GCA_028646575.1 Pseudocheirus occidentalis | reverse complement strand
TCCAATAATTTTTAAATTGTCTCTCCTGGGTCTATTTTCCAGGTCAGTGGTTTTTCCAATGAGATATTTCACATTACCTTCTATTTTTTCATTTGTTTGGATCTGTTTTATAGTATCTTGATTTCTCATAAAGTCATTAGTTTCCATTTTCCCCAATCTAATTTTGAAGGAATTATTCTCTTCAGTGAGTTTTTGAGATTCTTTTTCCATCTGGCAAATTCAGCTTTTAAGGCATTCTTCTCCTCTTTGGTTTTTTGGGCCTCTCTTGCCATTTGAGTTAGACTAGTTTTTAAGGTGTTATTTTCTTCAGACCAGCTGTTGACTCTCTTTTCATGATTTTCTTGCATCATTCTCATTTCTCTTTTCCATTTTTCCTCTACTTCTCTTACTTAGCTTTCAAAATCCTTCTTGAGCTCCCCTATGACCTGTGACCAATTCATATTTTTCTTGGAAGTTTTTGATGTGGGAGTTTTGACTTTGTTGTCTTCTTCTGGTTCCATGTTTTGGTCTTTTATGTCTCCCATAAAAGATTCTATGGTTTGATTTTGCTTTCTCTGTTTGTTCATCTTGCCAGCCAGTGATGATTATTGAGCTCTTTGCCACAGTAGAACTCTGCTTCCAGAGTGGAGAGAGCTGTGTCCCAGATTTCTAGGGTTTCTCAATTGTTGTCTGAGCTGTTATCAGAGCTATGAGGATGGTACCCTCTCTACAGCCACCACAAGTTATGGCACACTGGTGTTCCTCACCCCAGGATTACCACCCAAGACTGTGACCCAGATCCAACCAGGTCAAAGCAAGAGCAATTACCCTCTGAATAGTCACTTGTTTCCCCTATGATCTGCAGGCCAGGAGCTCCAGAGGCAGCCACACAGCAGCAGCTGCACCTGCTCTCCACCCCCACCCTCCATTTGCTGCGGGGCAGGGACCAGACTACACGCTTCTCTCACCTAGTTCCAACACAGTTCTCGCCTGACCTTTTACTTTCTCTTTGGTGTTTCTGGGTTGAGAACTCTGAAAACTTCCACAGCTGCTGGTGATTCACTCTCCTGAAGTCTGCTCTAGCTGGTTTCAGCCACAAATCTGGGCTGGCACGGCTCATGCGAGACTCTGATTGGCTCCCAGCCCTGTGCGATAGACCCTTTCCTGCCAGCCTGCTGGGCTGCCTTCAATGGGAGATTTGTTTCTCTCTGTCACTTTGTGGGTTCTGTAGCTCTAAAATTTGTTTAGAGTCACTTTTTTTACAGGTATTGGAGGTGGTTGGAGCAGGGGCTCAAGCCACTTCCTGCTTTACTCTGCCATCTTGGTTCCACCAATTTTCTTTTTTGACAGTGGAATTTGATGAAGGGAAAAAAATTCTGGAAGCACGTCCATTGAAAGGAACAGTTTAAAATATTTCATTGAACTTGGAAAAGGATTCAATAAACTTAATTTTTCTATGTATTTTGGATGACAAAGACCCCCACCTTCTAGACAGACAATACTTACTTACAAAAGACCATCCATGATCTCAAGGAGCCCACATCCTAAGAGAGGAGATGACATATATGGGGAGGTCTCGACCAATAGCACAAAAGTCAGGACAAATTCCCTAAAGGCACTAGTGCAGAAAAGACCATTGTGCAATTGTGTACTGGGGGTGGCAGTTATTGGAGGGGTGGCACACAGTGAAGAGTTTATATGCAGTGAAGGGTATGGACCCACAGTAGGACTGTACATTTGGGAAATGCCTATATGCTGTGATGAGAATATCAGCGAAAAGTTTTGTACTTTTCTGCAGACTCCTTGGAGAAGGTATAAGAAGGGGAAGATATTCAGGAAGCACATGTGAGCCTGGCACCTATGGGGATGGAATAAAGCCATGAAGTGACATTTCTGCCATTGCTCTGAAAGCCTATTCTGAGCTTTAAGAGAATCAAAAGGGGAAGCGGAACAAGTTGTATGCCCATGCCCAGGTGGCTGCTGTCTTGTATGGGCTGCCTGAAACTACAGCTCTCTTAGCTCTCTAACTAGATAGGGACATTTGGAAATCATTTTGTTGAACCCTCTGCTTCCATCAATAAATAAGATGAGGTCCCTCACTGAAAAGGAAGCCCTTATTGGACTGTAACAGATGAGAAAGCACAGATGAGGAACGTGACACCCATTCAGTCAAGAGATGAACATTAATAGATTCATGGTCCTGGACTGTGAAAGAAGTTACAATTTAGGCAGTGCTACGAGAGGGAGTCCATTTGCAGCTTATTTAGGGTGACACGTCCACTTACCCAACCTTTGAATAGCATCTAAAACAATGGTTCTTTTTGGTCTCTGAACTCCTTTATACTCAAAAAGACTCTTAAAAAGACCCATTTGTAATCTAAAAAATTACTGAAGACTCCAAAGAGGTTTTGCTTATGTGGGTTATATCTATTGATATTTATTAGAAATTTAAATGGATAGATTTTAAAATATTCATTTATTAATTCATTTAAAATAATAATACTCAGTTTATGCTAATGCAAATAACATATTTTTATGAGAAATAACTGTATTCTCCAAAACAAAACAGAATTAGTGAGAAGTAATAGTTTTTCATAGTTTTGCAAATATCTTGAACTGTCTGATTTAATAGAAGACAGCTGGATTCTCCTATCTACTTCTGCATTCAATCTATTGCAATATGCTGTTTATGAAGTACATAAAGAAAATCTGGCCTTATGCAGATATATACTTGGAAAAGGGAGTATTTTTTTTACTTATTAAAGTGTATTGTATTTTCAGTTCCAAATTCTCCCCCTACTCTGCCCCCTTTCCCACCCACTGAGAAGGCAAGAGAGGGAGGAGTATCTTAAAAGTCAAACAATGAAATTAGTTTTGACCTCAAGAACCCCCTGAAGGAATTCTAAAGAATGCTAGCCTTAGATCTGAATGAAGGAAGGAATGACACATTTATTAAGCACTTAGTGTGTGCAGAACACAGTCCTGAGTGTGATGGATACAAACAGAAAAGTAAAACATGCCCTACTCTCAAGGAGTTCACATTGTAAAGGAGGAGACAACACATAAGAGAGGTTCCAGCTGCAAGTCAAATGGAAAAGTCACATGGTCCTTAGGGTTCAATAGCAAAGTAGATGGTGTTGGTTTCTAAGGCAGCTAGGTAGCACAATGGACAGAGTGCCAGGCTTGCAATCAGGAAGTTGTGACTATAGCTCAGGTAGGTCCTTAGGTAGGAGGCCCAGGTAGGAGCCACCAAGACCAAAAAAGGGGAACCCAAACTAGAAAGAGCACACCAAAGTACCCTGACCCAGGCTTGGGGCTGACCATTGGACTGATGTTCAGTCACTCTTCCCAGAGGGCCAGATAGGCTATGGGTCAGAGCTTGCTCACCCATCCTCTTCTCAGAAAGGGATATAGATGGCACACTGGAATGTAAGGAAACAAAGTATGGGAGAGTAGCTAAGGATACTTAGAATAAGGATACTGCAGATAAGACTGGCTGAGGCTGGTGAACATAGTACAAGAATGTTTGTCATCCCTTTCTAAATGCCAGCCCTGGTTTGCTCCCACCAGTACTGCCTCTTCTGCTTCTCTGCATACGCTTGAGGGAAACCACATGAGTGAGCTGCTGGGTCCACTAAAAATGTGCTTTTATACTCACTGCAGCACATTTATCTTTTTACTCTTCCCTGATTGACTTTCAATTGCGCTCCCCACAGCTTCTGCTCTAATCCTTCTTGTCTTTCCTCAAGCCACCTCTGCCACTCTTTCTCTACTTCCTCTCAGCAGAGGACCTCACCTCATGATACACTTAAAAAAAACAAAATAGCATTGAGACTGTTTTGGGTGAGCTCCTTCTTTTCCCCAGTTGTACACACAAATCCCCTTGACTTTATACCCCTTTCTTTCCTCCTTTGTCCAGTCTCAGAGGATGAAGTGGCTCTTCTTTCCTTTCCTTCCTTCCTTCCTTCCTTCCTTCCTTTCTTCCTTCCTTCCTTCCTTCCTTCCTTCCCTCCTCTCTCCTCTCCCTCTCACTCCTTCCCTCACTCTGTCTCTCTGGCTCTGTCTCCAGCTCTCTCTGTCTCTGACTCTGTCTCTTTCTGTTTCTGTGTCTCTGTCTCTGTGTCTGCATGTCTATCTGTCTCTCCCCCACCTCCACCATTGCCCAAGGTAGAAGTGCAGCAGCCAGTCACAGTCTTAATCCCACTACCGATGACAATGACACTTTGACCTATTCCACCCATTCCACTGCCAACCTGCACTAGGTTTCCTCCTGGTGGCTCCCCACTTCTAAAAGCTCACCATATTGGTACCTGTGTGGACATCTGATTGGCTTAACCTCACGCAGTTCAAAAGGCCTGAACTCAAACAATTGACCAGGCTCAGACTCCCTGGCAGTAGTAGTGTGCGCCACAGTGCCTGGCAGGTGGTTCTTTTCTTTGCCTGAGCCAATCCCTATGTATGCCCTCAATGCCATTCTCTCATATCTTGTCCAAGACTTTGCTCTTTCAATCATCCTTTCTGTCTCCCTAAATTTTCAATACATCCTTATCCATTGGTTCCCACCTTTGCTCCTGTAAACGTACCAATATCTCCCCCAATCCTGAAAAAATATTTCTTTAATCCTACCACTCCCCCTCAAGCTAGTTCTATGGGCAGATAGGTGACACAGTGGATAGAGCTCTAGGCCTGGAGTCAGGAAGCCCAGAGTTCAAATCCGGTCTCAGATACTCACTAGCTGTGTGTCCTTGGGCAGTCACTTAACCTCTCTTTTTCTTGGTTTCCTCATCTGTAAAATGGGGATAATGACAGACCCTACCTTGCAGGATTGCTGAGATAGCATGAGATAACATTTGTGAGGCCCTTGGCATGTTGCCCGGCACACGGGAAGTGCTTTACGAACGTTAGCTCCTATTATTAACTCCCCTTCCTTCCACCATCAACACAAACTCTCCTTCCCATCACAGCTGGAGAAGCTGCCGTCACTCAGTGCCTCCACTTTCTCATTCTCTCGTGCTCATGTATCTTCTGACTAAAACTTCACAATCACAAGACCCTGTATTTAGAGCCTATGGCTCGGGGATCTTGGAGTCTATTGACTCCGATTGTCCTCATTTTCTAGATGAGGACACGATGCTGAGGTGCGTGAAGTGACCCGTGCATGATCATACAGATAGCCATTAGCTATCACTAATATTCAATCAGGATTTGAACTCAGGCTGTCTACGTCTAGGTCCAATGCTTAATCACACAATCCAATGGCCCTTCCTCTAGCCATTTCTCTCCACCTCTCGGCTATCTCTGACATCGGACGCTTGTCCTTCCTCCTGGATACTCTCTGCCCCAGATTTTTGGGACCACGCTCCAGTTCAACTCCTCCCTGTCTAATGCCTCCTCCATTAGAGAATCCCCCATATCACACCTTCTAATGGCCGACATACCCCCCAACGTTCTGTTCTCTGTTCTTTTGCTTTCTCTCAACACTCTTTCTTTGGGTGATTTTTATCCACTCCTGTGGGCTCGCTTATCATCTCTCTGCAGTTGGCTCCTACATGTATATTTCAAAGCTTGGTCTCTCTCCTAAGAGCCCCAGTCCTGCATCATCAACTGTCTGTTGAACATTTCAAAACAGATCACCTGTAGGCATTTCCAAAACAGAACCATTATCTTTCCCCCCAAAGTCCATCTCTCTTCCAAACTTCCCTGTGTTGTAGAGGACAGCAGCATCTATACAGTTCCACTCGCATCCTCAACCTCGGTCAAGAATCGTAGGTTTAAAGCCAGAAAAGACCTCCAAGGCCATCTACTCCAACCTCCTCATTTTACAGATGAGGAAACTGAGGCCCAGAGAGGCTATATGACTTGCTCACAGTTGCAAAGGTAAAAAGTAGCAGCACTGAGCTTTGGACAAAGATCTTCTGATTTTAGATCCACCACACTCTCAACTGTACTGTGGTGCCTCTTGTCCTCAGTTCCTCTTCCTCACTCCACATTGCCAATCAGAGGTCAGTCTTACACATCCTGCCTCTACCACGTTTCTCATGTTCTTTTTTCTTCGCTCACATGACATCTCTCTCTTGGACTATTCAGCAGATACTAATTAACCTTCCTGTCCAATCCTTCCATTGCATAACTGTGAAATTGATATTTCTAAAGCACCAACCTGACCACATCACCCCCTTGTTCAAGAAACTTCAATGCCCCAAACTTCAATGACTCCCTACTGTGTGGTGTTGTGGAAAGAGTCTGGATTTGGAATCAGAAGATATGGTTTCAAATAAAGACTTTTTTTTTTTGCTTTTCTGTGACCTTGGTCAAGTCACTTAACCTCTCCGCACTTCATTTCCTTGACCTGTAAAATAAGGAAATTGAACTTGATGGCTTGATACCCTGAGTTCAGTTGAATAGATGACTCCCCAGGTTCCTTCCACCCCTAAATTTGTGATATTATGGTCCAATTGCCTTTAAGATAAAACACAAACTCCTTCACTAGCTTTTAAAGTCCTTTACACTGACTCCAGGATCTCTTTCTGGGCTTACTAAAAACTGCTCCTTTTCATGCACTCTGCGTTGTAGCCAAAGGGGTCTGGTTGCTTCCCATACACAATGCTCCATTTCCCGTCTTCACACCCCTGCATAAACCTGTCCTCCAAGTGAAGACTATCCCTCCTCACTCCTGTCTCCTATGATCCCAAATTTCTTTCAAAGTTCAGCTCAAGTTCTCAACAGGGCAAACTGTGATGGCAGGTAGATGACAGGTCACCTTCCTCTACAGCCTCAGCCAAGCAATGCCCAGCTAGGTACTTCATTCGATTTTTACAACAATCCAGTCAGGTACTATTATTAATTATTATTATTATGTCTGTCTTACAGAGGAAGAAACGGAGGCCAGGAGAGGCAACTGCAGTCGACAAACATTTATTAAACACTTTATTTATTAAACATATTAAAAATATGCCAGGCATTATGCTAAGCACTGGAAGTACAAATACAAGCAAAAGGAGAGACAGTCTCAGCCCTCAAGTAGTTTACAATCTACTAGGGAAAGGCAACGTATAAAAGAGCTGAAAAAATAGGAGGCAAATGAGGAAAGAAATTTATATGTGGTCATGTTGAAGAAGTCTGGAGAGTCAGCTGAGAGCAGGAACTTGGAGAGCAGGGAGCATGAGCATGACTGGCTTGGAAGGGGAGGGGAGAAAAGGGAGGGGAGGGCAGGGGATGGCTCTAAGTAAGTGTGAATAACAATAGTTTCTGTTTTGACCAGAAACCCTAAGGGTCTTCCCTTCCGAGTTTGATTTTTTTTTTAACTGGAGCAAAGAAGTAATTTTTTTCTTCATTTCTTACCTAGCCTTAATCACTGAATAGGTGTCACCTCACTCAAACTGAGACCTGGGAAAGACCTTAGTTTAAAAAGGCTAAGGTCTTCCATCAAATCCATAACCATGTCCAGTCATCCTAACCCAGCAGTTCTCAACCTGTGTGACCCCTTTGGAGGTCGAACGACCCTTTCATAGGGGTCACAGGGGTTGCCTAAGACCATCGGAAAACACATATTTCCAATGGTCTTAGGAACCGGGACACAGCTCCTCTATCCATCTCCAGGCAGATCCACCCTCATGCAGATATGCCCACATACAAGTATTAAAGGGTTGTGGCATTAGGAAGGTTGAGAACCACTGCCCTAACCTATATCTTGTCACTGGATCCAGGTGGCTTCAGAGTAGAAACTGAGGCAGGCGATTTTGTTCAGCCCTCTCTCACTTAAATTCAATTCATTAGCAAGTCATAGCATCACTTTCCTGATGTCATGGTCCTTTTTGAGAACAAAGTTCTCAACAACAACAAGCTCAAAGTTAGATTTTTATCATTTTTTGCTTTTCTTCTATTTCAGTAGGGGATGTCTAAAAGTTACCTTGATGTACATTTCTCTGATTATTAGAAAATTTGGCTACCCATTTCTACATATTTATGAAAAGTTAGTATTTTCTACTTCATGCAGTGTCTTTGACCATTGATTTCAAAAGAAGTGAAAATTATGAGTCTTATACATATTATAATACCTTATAGGTATTAAATATCAATCGATAAACAAACACTAAAGTACTATGTCTACTGTGTTGGGTACTGAGGAAAAGTACAAGGAACAAAATAGCCCCATGCTCAGTGAGTCTACATTATGACAGAGAACTTTTACATGATACATTTACTGTAAACTGCTTTTGTCCAATCCAGTCTTTTAATTTTGGAGATATTGCTTGTGGTTGCACAAAATCATTTTATCTTTACATTAATGAAACCCATTGATGCTATCTCTCTTGAGTGTTTATACTGACTCAGCTGATAGAACAGTCAACCCCTCAATAGTTGAGATAAATACATTTCTTTGCTAATCCAGGTAGAGTTCGTTTTAGAGTACAGTGTGAAGTATAATTCCGGATTCATTTTTTTGGAATACATCTGTCTTTTTTCCCCAGCAGCTTTTATTAAATGACTCCATTCCCTAATGTTTTCTAAGTTTGGCTTCATCAAACACTAATCACCAAACTATTTTAGATTCTATTCCTTGGATCTTTATTTCATTCTACTGATCTATTTCTCTATTATTTTTCAAGTACCATACTTCTTGAAATAATTATTATTCTCAAGATTATTTTGAAATGGGGTAGTCTTAGTGTTCCTCCTTGCCAGTTTTCTTTTCCATAGTTGTTTTTAATATTTTCATTATATTTTTGCATTAATTTTGTATGATTTATCAAATTCTGTTAAATGACCGCTTGATGCTTTGATTGCATTGCATTAAATCTGCAAGTTTGTTTGGGCAATGTTGACATTTTTACTTTGTTCGCTCCACCTAAACATGACCTGTGGTTATCCTTTCATTTGCTCAGTTCATCCTTGATTTCTGTCAAAATATCTTTAAATCATCTCTTTCTAGGTTGTTGGATGCCTTGATAAATGAACGTCCAAATATTCATTAGTTTGTTACTATTGTAAGGATATCTCTTTCATCAGTTTTTCTTATTTCTCGGTGGCAGTCTAAAGAAATGCAAATTATTTTTGTGGTTTTATCTCAAATCCTCCTACTTTACTTAAGCCATTTATTAGCTCCATTAATTTTTTGTTGACTGTCTTTTCTTGGTATACAATCATACCATCTGCAAATAGAGATGTATTAAATTAGGAGTACTGAGAGAGGACACCCTTATTTAAAACCTGTTTTCATGAAAATACTTCTCACGTTTCATATATGTGTGTGTACATATGTATATACACACTATATATAGCATATTGACTCATGATTTCAAATATTTATCTAATTATGAAATGGTCTTTCCATTTTTACAATTTTAAAGTGCTGTATTTTCTCAAAAGTCCTCTCTAGTTCTAATATTATCATACAATCTTTTTTTTCCTTGCTGTTATTAAGGTTTATTATATGGACTGCTTTCCTGCTATTAAATCATCCCAGTATTCCATTTGTAAAAATCCTTTTTAGTTATAATATTTGTGCATTTGTTTGTTTGTTTTTAATGGACTGCAACAGCCTCCTTAGGAATACTTGGCATTTTTATGCCCGTGTTCATTAAGGATCTTTCCCAGTTTTTCTTTGTTCAGTTGAGGGATCTATACTTTCTTTGTCTTACATAAAAAGATGGCTAGCCTCATACAAGGTGTGCAAAAGGCCATGGGATTCTTTTAAACTTTACTAGTTTAACGCTGCACTAAGACTTCTTTGACACCCTGTATTTTCCTCTTTGCTTTGAAACAATTTCTATGAGTTCATTGTTCCTTCAAAGTGTGGGATACTTTGCTTGTTAATTTTTATAAGCCCAATCTCTTTTTACAGGTCAGTTCTTTAATGATCTATGTTACTTTTCCTTCTGAAATTTTTCTATTTATCCTGCCCCACTTTGGGGCATAATTTTGGTATTTTATACTTTTGAGATAATAATCTTTTATTTTTTGTTTCTCCATTGTTTTTGGCACAGACCTCTGCATGATAATCTCAGACACAATTCCTCCTTTCTTTGGTCCTAGTTCTGATCTCTTTTTTATCAGTACTAATCTTGGTGGTTTGGCTTGATGGTCTTTTCTTAAATTAAACTTTCTAATCATTTAGCAACTTTGTAAGCCTTTTTTTAAAGCAGGCTTGGATTTGTTTATTCATTTAAATTGTTTTCTTACCTTAAAATATATTCCAATGATTTTTTCTCTAATCTCAACTATTTCCCAGTTTCTGCTTCTATTGGTTTGTTCATTTGTTTCTATTCTAATACTTTTTTGCTATTGACTCCATTCATTTTTTCTTTCTTATCAATACAGATTAATGTGTCATTTCTTAGATGTTTATGAATTGTCCTTTTAATAATTGGATCTGAATCTATGACTTCATGGAGATAGGGAGATCCCCAGTGAGGACACTTTACCTACCAATGTAGATCAGCATTTGGTCTGCAATTTACAGCCCCATCACAGCCGTATCACAGCTTTCTGTGCCTTATATTTAGCGCTTATTTGCATTTCTATATGATTTGAAACTGTTTTTTAAAGAATATTACCATTAATTATGATTTACATCTAGGCCTATAAGTGCATAGTTTGGGACTGAGCAAGGAGAAGCCGAACTGTGACGGTGACAGCACACAGACCTAAAAGAGAAAGGAGATGCTCCTCATCTCAGACTGAGGTGACTGAAAGTCAGTTAGAGACAGAATTTCTGCATTTGAATAACACCTGAAATAGCAATATGCTAGATGCTTGTTAATCCAGGGAGATTTAACAAAGAAACAAGCCAGCAGTAGTGAGAGGTGGACGTTGGTGTGTTTGCACCAGTAATCCTAAATCTTGCACACAGTCTATATCCAAATCCTCATCTGGCAAGACTGACAATTAGATCTGTCCAAAAGTGAAATGGGCTGTCACAGTAAGTAGTGTATTCCATATAATTGGTAGTCTGCAAGTAGGGGGTTTAATGCATACTTGTTGAGCAATATAATATTCATAATGTTGTATAGATTTGACTAAATGCCATAGGAAGTCACACTCATGTCCAAAATTTTATAATTCTCTAAGTACTACAGAATTGTTATTCCCATTTTACAGATGAGTTAACTGAGATCTGCAGAGGATGAGCAACAAATTAGAGTCAGACATTAACTTAAAAATCAAGTTTCCTAACATCAAAATCAATTATCTTTCAACTAGCAATAATATATTACATTTATGGAACACTTTCATGGAGCTATTGTGAGAAAGGTGCTTTGTAAATCTTAAAGCAATAAAGATTAGCTGTTGAATACATTAACTCAGCTAACTCTTACCACAATTCTATGAGATAGTAGTACAGATACTATTATTCACATTTTTAAAGATTTAGAGAAGAGATATTGGAGATCATTTTGTCCAAACCCATTATTTTACAGATGAGAAAACTGAGAGTTAGAGAGATTAATTTGACCAAGGTAACACAGGGATAGTAGCAGAGGCAGCATTCAAACTCTGGTCCTTTGACTCCAAATCCAGCCTTCATTTCACTAAGTGGCACCAATAGTCTTGATATGTGTATATGTCATATCTCTTCTGCTATGTCTTAATCCCTTTAATGGCAAGAACCATTTCCTTTTGATGAGGAAAGTAAAGCTCAGAAATTGGTGAGTTTCTAAAGGCCACACATATAGAGAGTGGTCAACCCTGGGCTCAAACCTAGGTCATCTACTGCCATTCAGTTGAGTTCAACAAACACAGAAATTTGACTTTTTAAAACTAATCTTCTTCTAGTGGTGAAGTATAACTATGAATTTTGGAAGACCTAAATCCAAAGTCTCAAAGCTGCTGGTGACCCCAAAATCAATGAAAAAATGTATTATGGGCACCAGTTTTCTAAGGAACATCACCCAGGGAATGTGGAGAGGCTACTTATGTAGCAAAAGCAAGAGATAGTAGACAGGTTGACCGGTATCCACATAATGTTGTATTATGTTATGTTTGTTTTAAAAGATCTCTAGATGCCTCTGTGGAGAATCTATGCAAAAGAATTGTGCAGGGGGAGAAGGGAAGGGTGAATGCCAATCTGCACAGATAGAGGGAGAGGGATAGAGATAGAGGGAATATCCACAGGTTGGGTGATGGTGATAGAAGGGTTAAAAACTACATCATTGCCACCCTTGATAATAAGCTTATAAGCTACAATGAGGGAAATCACATTGATGTGCCCAGATAAATATACTACAAAGAAGAATGTGATGGTGCGAAGTAGGGATTCCAACAAAATACTCTGGAATGATTTTTTACTGTACCACATAGGCCTTTTATAATATGGCACCTCTTGGGTGAGGTAGCCAAGGCCACCACCACCATTTGGGTCTTATTTCTTTGTTTCACTTCCAGGCTTGTAAATCTTTAAAATGTCAGTAGGATGCTTTTCTTCCCAAATAGTATTTTAATAAGAAATCTCTCCTGTTTCAGGGGAGGGGAGGTTGCCTAAGTTCAGCTTCTGTATCTTTAAAAGGGTCTTTTGTTGTGATGGATACCGTCTGCTGTGGTGGATGTGTACTCAGATCAACCACTCTGCATGAGTTAAGGACAGAGGTGTATGTTTTGCTGAAGCTGCCCACTTCAGTTTTCTCTTTATCAAGTAAATTAAAAGCGCTTCATCTGTACTTTTAAGTGCATCATTACTTCTAAGTGCTTTATCATCCTTATCAGAGTGTTCTTACACTATCATAGAAAGACCTTGACTCTCTGTAAATGACTTTGCCTTCTGTATTGAGGTTCCCTAGACTCTTTCATTGTTTGAATTGTTCAGCGAGCATTATTGATGCCTAATGTGAATGAACTGGAGAGGAAACACTCCAGCTAAATAGATACACTTTCTGTTTCTATTCAAGGTTTCAAGCCCATTCTTTAACCTCCAAGGATGCTATATAAATCAGCTTTGCTTGGGGGGGGGCAGGTCTGAAAAGGCTCAAAAGGAAAAATTATCCTCAGGGACCTGAATTTATCTCAGTAGATGGAGGGGGAGATGAAAGAGAGTGAAAATAGTGCTGGGCAAACCTCAGAAGGTTCAGGGGTCTGGCTATGAATGTGGGAGTTATGTGGCAAATGTGAAGGTTATCTGGTTTAATTGAATTTCTCTGGTTTGGGGGACACACACTGCAGGAAAGTGCATGGTACTTGCTAGTTTTAGCAGGCTTAGGAGTCCCAATTGTTAGCGCTCTAATGCATTCCAAATTTTTCCTAAATCAAGGCTGTGTAGGGATTCCATATTGTCAGTCTGCTGTTAAGATTTCTAGCTGGAGGGAAATTTCAAGAACACTTCAGCAATCCTCCTCATTTTACAGAAGACAAAAATGGGACCCAGAAAGAGAAAAGAGCACCTTGCCTCCTTCTTGGCAATAGTGAAGAACAGAGCAGATACTGAAACCCGAATGATCCTCCATGTTCCTACAACAACATCATGTTGCCACCATGCCAGTAATCTACTTACTAACAAGTCCAAGATTATTTCCAATCCGAATAGGTCTGGAGCCAGATGGGAAGTCAGAGACTGTTCTGTCCAGTCCCTTCATCTTACATGCTCAGAGAGGAAGAGAACTTGGTGAAGGCCATACTGGTAGGAAGGATCAGGAGTGACATTTGAGTCCAGGTCCACTGACTCCAGAATTAGCTTTGTCTCTCAGTCATACTAAGTACTAACAGGAAGACAGAGGAGGGATTAATGGGTGAGGAAAC
Source organism: Pseudocheirus occidentalis (assembly GCA_028646575.1). NCBI lineage: Eukaryota > Metazoa > Chordata > Mammalia > Diprotodontia > Pseudocheiridae > Pseudocheirus > Pseudocheirus occidentalis. Next base: position 460,308 of record CM053595.1, on the reverse strand, counting down.
GTTTAATAGAAGAGGAAAGAGATTTGCCTAAAGTTACATGATTTATAAGCTGCAGATCTGAGACTAGGTGCTCCTAAACCAGTGGACTCTCCACTGCAGAATGGAAAGAACAAAGTAAGGCAATAAGGTCAGATATTAGAACTGAAATTCAACCCCAGGAACCAAAAGGACAGGCACTTAGTGATTCAGATCCTTACCAGAGTCACAGATAGAATTTTAGTCACTAATATTTTGTAATATATATTTGGAGCTTAGAGGCTAGTTTTTTAATTAATTAATTTAATATTATTGTCATTTCTTTTTTTTTTAATTTGGGACAATTTACTTTTGTGCAGTTTTCATTTATGATTCTTTAAAATACAGCTCTGCAAAGACAGACTTTCGAAAAAGCCCATTGTGAGTCAGATGGAGCCACTTGACTAGCCTTTAAACCCAAATCACTCTGGCCTTCATGAAATGACCAATCACAGTCCCTAGCCTAAGCCTCGTTGGTTCGTTGTTTAGATTTTGACCACTCAGAATGAGTAAAATTGGCAATTGTTCTCTCCTCTGGCCAGAAACTTTTAGGGAGACTTTCTCTCCCAGACTGATATCTTTGTGATGGTGAATTAGGTCATCTTTTAACTTGACCTTAACTAGCCCTTAGCCATTGAATGGGCTTTGCCTCAGACAGACTGAGACCTGGAAAGACCTTAATTTAGGAAGGTCTAGTTCACTCACTACATCCTAGGTCATCACCAGTCATTTTGACTTTTGCCAATGGACTTCACTGACTCTGGAGGAGAGAGTGAGGCCGATGATTTTGTCCAGCTCTGCCTCACTTAAGTCCAGTTCACAGGCAAGTCAAGATGTCACCCTCATGATGTCATTGGTCCTCTTTGAGAATGAAGGATCAAGAACAACTTCTAGGTAATCAAAGTGAGAAGACAAAGGACTAATATGCACAAAAATATTCATAGCGGCATTTTTATTGCAATAAAAAATTAGAAACAAAGCGTGTGCCCATCAGGCAAGGACTAACTAAACAAATCATTGTTACGTGAATATAGCATAATGTTTGAAAAGTACAAATTCAGAGAAACCTGAGAGGAATAATTTGAAATGATACAGTAAAGTGAGCAGAAATAGGAGAAACATTTATACCGTTACTAAAACATAGCAAATGTAATGGGAATTGCATAAAGCATTCACAGAGCTCCACTGTCTGTGGTAGTTCAGTGCTTGGGCACTTTAAGTATGTTCTTGGTCAGTTCTGTGCGACTACACTGCTCCCTTATTGACCGTTGAAGAGGAAGATCTAAAGTGAAGTGACCTCAATTGTCTCTTTCTATTCGTGGCTACAAAGCATGTAAGTATCCTTTGAGCTTCCTGCTGGAGGGACCAGGACAAAGGTTAACCACCCCTTTCCCCCATACTGGGCTTTTGATGATGCCTCAAGCATGCCAGTCAGAGCAGGAGGACTTAAGTAGGCAAATTTGAATCCACACCCTCAGCTGTCTCTTCTGTTTTGCATTTCTTTCCCTGATGATCATACAGTGATCTTGAGATGGGCAAATCAGTTCTTGAAAGTAATCCCTTGAATTCTTGAGGTTGGCAATCCTGAGTCCATCAGTTTGAGCTAACTGGCAGCAATAGGAGTTTTTGCATTTTAGGAGACCGTCACCAAACTGACCCGAAACTTTAGCCTGAATTGCCAGAAGACATAGATCTGGAATGTGGACATGGCAGAACTATAGAGAAAGGAACTTAAGTGAATCCTCTCCCAAGATGCTGCAGTAGAAACATTTAAAAAAAAGTTTGAGGGAGGGAAAGCCTAAACCCTTTCCTTAGAGGCCAGGTTACCCCCTTTCCAACCCTGCCCATGGTTCCAGAGCATATGGTCAATAAAAAGGGACTCTTAAAAGAGAGGGAGCACTATTCTAGCCCACTAGATATCGTAGGAATTATTATAGTTAGATGTCTACATGCACCATGTATAGTGGTGGGATACAGAAGGATGAAATTATATGTATTGTGGGGATGATCAGGCTTTGAACAAAAGAACAAAAGTTGACCAGTACATCATGCAAAGATTCCAAGATGCCCCGGACTATCTGTTGGTAGTCAGTAATTCTTGGTATTAGACTTGCAAAGCAACAACTATCAGATCCTTAGAGAATGACAAGGAGAAAACTGCTTTTTTCCATCTAGTTAGATTTTTACCAATTTGAGTGTATTCTCCAAGTGAGATGCTTGCCACTTTCCAAAAACTAGTGGAGAAAGTAGTTGGAGACATGAACTACCTCCAAGCATTGGTGTACCTTTATAACATCCCCGTGTTTGGGAAGTCCCTAGAAGAACATGAGATAAAACTGATGAAAGTGTGGGATTGGTCAGACGAAAAGGGTCCAAAGCTGTCAATTGGCAAATACTAGATTTGAAGAGCTTCTGTTAAGTATATGGATTACATAGTATTTCAATAAGGTTTGAGCTCCAACTCAGAGAAAATAGAAACACTCCCGATTTGTTCATATCCAAAGAATCTTCAATATTCAAAGACTTATCTAGGATTTTGTGATTATTATCACAAACTTGTTAGAACTATGATGTTATAACTTTGCCATTGAATATTCTCCCTTGAATATATATTATTGAAGAGAACCAGAAGCAGAGGAGTTAATTTGTCTTATAACTCAGAAAGCCCTTTGAAAACCAATGGATGCTCAAATTTTCAAAGACTTGGTTGCTTCCCCCACGCATGCACTGGTATTGGTCTATGCAGACCCAAGCAAACCTTTTGTCCTATATACATATGCCAGCTTAGAATACTTGAACCCAGTCCTATTTTAAGTCAATATTGGCCATCAGAATACAGTAACATTTTCTAGTAAGGGCTTGAGTAGCAGGGATATTAGTTACTCCATACACAAGCTGGGGTCCTTGACTTTAAAGTATGCTGTCCTTCATAAGTTCAAAGAATGAGGATATGAATGGAGTTAAATGGTAAGTGTGAACTGACAACAATACAGCAAATTATATTGTGAATAGTGCTGAGTGAGATCCTACTTTCCAGAGATAACTAGCCACACTAGCCAACAACAAATTGACTCCTGTCCAAAGAAGACCAATATAAATGGAGATGCCCCATCGAAAAAGCCATGTAATTTTAAAACTATGGTCATGTTTAAAGAAGGAGTAAAAGTTATAGGTGATCTTCAAGAATTGGATTACAAGGAGCTCAGCTGAAAGTCTGGTACCTCCCCAATGAGCATGCCAGGAGCATATACGAACCATGCTTTATTGAATCATCCTCCTTTGCTCCAGTTGTCTGTGGCTGACTGGAAGTGAGAGCAGATGGCTGATGAAGGACTGCATGAAGTGATACAGCCCAAGAACTGAGTCACTGATGCCAAAGGATTCAAATGCCAGTCCCTTGAAGGCACCTTCTTGTCAAGACAATGGCAGAAGTTCAGTTTTGCAATGAAGTACCGTATTGGACTGTTACCGATTCCATACATCTTACTAGGAAGCAGCTGGTACTACCCAGGGCACATTGCTCTATGGCTATGTAGACTCTACATGATGATTTTGAACATATGGGTCAGGAAAGGGCCCTAGAGCTAGTAGGAAGCAGGTTCTACCAGCCCTGATTGGCTGCAGATATCACCAAAAAGAATTGAGACTTATGTTCATTGCTTGCAAAAAAAAGTACTATCAACTTGTCAAGTCAAGTCCATGAGTGCTTATTTATAAAATACCTACTATGTTCCAGACCCTGGGCAAAGTGCTGGATATACAAAGAATGGCAAAGATAGTGCCCACCTTCAATAAGATCTCAATCTAATGGGGGAAACAACATGCAAATGGCTGTGTACAAAGATATATACACGCAAGATATGTAGAGATAGAAATGAAGGAGTGTGTTCAGCGCCACATAATCTTGTGGATATAAATTCTAACAACCCAGGAACAGTTTCTTTATTTGTCTCTTTAAGGGTATAGTAAGAGCATAATGCCATATATTGATAATGACTACAAATTTCACAAGATTTACACAGGCTCACCCAGTCGGGAACCAAAAAGCTTTCATGGTTGCTAAAGAGTTGTGAGAGAAGTATTGCTTAGTATATTAGGGTATTCCTGTCAAGTCCATTTAGACTTCCTGGTTTCATTTAGGCTTCCTTGAATTCAAGTCTCAGCTAAACTCCCACCTTCTACAAAGAAGCCTTTCCCGATTTTTCTTAATATCTGTACCTTCCCTCTGAGATTACATCCAATTTATCCTGTACACATCTGCTTTGTACAAATTGTTTCTCTTGCTGTTTGCCCTACTATATTTTGAACTCCTTAAGAGCTGGGATCATTTTTGCTTGTCTTTGAATCTCCAGTACATAGCTGTCTGTGCCACAGATACACACTATGTGCCACCAGTATCTGGCATGTAGTAAGTGCTTAACAAATGCCTTGACTTGACTAATTTTGACAGGGATCAAAGTAGATAGATAGACAGACAAACAGATAGGTAGATAGATGGATAAATAAATAGATAAATAGATAGATAGATAGATAGATAGATGAAAGATGGATGGATGGAGAGAGAGATGGATAGATGGATAGATAGATAATAGATAGATAGATACAGATATATACATATATGTGTACACACAGATAGATAGATAAATAGATAGATAGATAGATAGATAG
>CM053595.1:439231-455125 GCA_028646575.1 Pseudocheirus occidentalis | reverse complement strand
CACCATCTACAACTTTGGAGGGCAGGCAGATGGTGAAGATTGAGTCCTGGGCCTGGAGTCAGGAAGACTCATCTTCATTTGTTCAAATGGGGCCTCAGACACGTACTTTCTATAAAGTCACTTACCTTATTTCCTCAGTTTCTCCATCTGTAAAATGAGCTGAAGAAGGGAATGGCCAACCAGTTCAGTTTCTTTGCCAAGAAAACCCCACATGGGGTCCCAGAGAGTCAGATATGACTGAAAATGACTAAACAGCAACTTCACCGTGATGCCCGAGGTGCTGGTCGTGAATTTCAACAGGGAAATGCTGAGTTCATGGGACACGTAGGGTAATAGATCGGTGCAAAGTAACTCCATGCTTTGGGGTGGAGAGACTGGGAAACTTCTTTTTTACCAGATAAGACTAGTGCGGACCCTCCAGGGACATCCACCATGACCACTTGTCATCTATATTGGGGTGGGGAATCTGCAGCCTCAAGGCCACATGTGACCCTATAGATCTTCAAGTGCAGCCCTTTGAATCCAAACTTCACAAAGGGTCATATTTGAGGACCTATGGGGTCACATATGACCATGAGGCTGCCGGTGCCCCAATCACTGGTCTATATGATAGTTTTGTTAGTGGTACTCCCTAATGAGTAGGTAGAGACTAAAGTGCCAGTCAAAAATTACCTGGCTAGGTGGTGCAGTGAATAGAGCACCGGCCCGGAGTCAGGAGGACCTGAGTTCAAAATGTGACCTTAGACATTTAACACTTACTAGCCATGTGACCTTGGGCAAGTCACTTAACCCCAATTGCCCTACCTTCTCCCCTCCAAAAGAAAAAAAATGCCTGACCCATACAATGTCTGAGAAAAAGGTCTTTCAAGTGAGGAAGACTCAGTATACTAAAACCAAACAGCTAATTCAAATAACAGGAGAGGACTGAGCCCAAAAGGAACTTCAGTTGTAGAGACTCTCAGAGAACCACAGACATAACCTCCCACATGAAGCAACACCATCATCCAGTTCAAGTTTGTGAAGGCACGACTACAGCACTGATTCAGATTCTGATGCCCCCGTACCATCGACTTACTCAAGTATGAAGGCAAACAGGTTTGTTCAGCTGGTGACCAGACTTATCTTGCAATGTCCCCCAGGAGACATCAAGGTTTCAGTTAGACGCACAGACAGATAATAATGCCAACATTTGCCTGGGTGATGTGTACCTTGTGTGCAATTGCATATGTTCACTGAGCTAATCAATATTGTTGCCTGTTTTGAGAATTTTTATATTTTTTATTAATAATTATTAACTATTAACAAACAATTTGGGTGCAATGCCTGACACAGAATGAGCATAATGAATATTTCTTTTCTTGTTCATGCTTTTTTTTGGAGGGGGGAAGGCAAGGCAAATGGGATTAAATGACTTGCCCAAGGTCACACAGCTAATAAGTGTGTCGAGTGTCTGAGGTCAGATTTGAACTCGGGTCCTCCTGACTCCAGGGCTGGTGCTCTGCTCACTGCACCACCCAGCCACCCCTGGGTCATGCTTTTTGTTAGTATCGAGCTACATTTATCCATCTGGTGAATGGGCACAATTCTGTGGCTTGTCCACGTGTGCATATCTGCCACTGCAGGCCTATCGATCTTGTTATTGCTTAGCTTTTGCTCGCTGCTATACATTGCTTGTGTCCTATGAATATGCAGTATTTCCCCGATATATGTGATACATCCTGCATACAATTTAGACCTGCGGTCACTGAAGAGGCTAAATGATGTTCCATACTCTCCTAATATCTATTACTTATCTTGTTCTGTCTTTACTGTGAGCGGCAGAAATAAATCATTAATGATTGTTAGTTATAATTAATTACAACTGTTGATTGTTATTAAGAAAATAATATTAACACATACTCAAAACATGCAAGAACATACATGCTCATCAATGAGCATATGCAGTTACATACAAGGCACATGGGTAAGCATAGGGTAACATCAGACTGTGAAGAGCCTTGAATAGTAGACAAAGGATTTTGAAATTTGCTTCCAACAAATAAGGAACATCTACTGATTTTTTGAGCAAAAGCATGACATGACTAGACCTATAAATATAGGAGGCTAGTCTGACAAGAGGAAGAGAATAGAAGTCAGAGGACACTTCAGGAAGCTATCAGAGTAGTTCATCCAGGTGATGACAAAGGTCCACGCTAAAGCAGTGGCAACGGAGGAGAAGACTGTCCAGAGGCAGAAATGAAAACCAGTTAAGTAGAACAGCAAGGACAATCAAGGGTGTCATCTCTTCATCCCCAAAGGTTCTCCGGCTTTCTGACGAAAGGCAAAATATTTTACAAAATTTTGAGTGAGTTGGTTCATGTCTGAGAAACAAATTTGTAAAACTATGTCAAAACATACTACTTGTACTTGGTTAGAGCCCTACCTGTCATTCATCTTCCATCATGAAGATCATTGCATTTCAAGCTTATCCATTCCAACAAAGACTGGCTGAAAGAACTGGGGATCTTTGGCCTGTAGGAAAAACACACAGGAAATGCAATAATTGTCTACTTCTGGTCTTCTTAAGAGAAATTTCTATGTGAGAAGGAGTAGGATAAAGACTTGAGCTGAAGGGGAAAAAGTGTGAAAGTCATCATCCCTTACCAGGACTATTGCCATAGCTTCCTAATTGGGTCTTCTGCTTCCCATCTCTCCTTTATCCAATTCATTCTCTACACAGTTGCCAAATTGACATTTCCCAAAGCACATGGATATCAAATAATCACTGAGTTACCCCAACTGCCACCCATCTTTTCTTATTTCATGTTAGCTTGAACCTCTTACTTTACTGGACTATGTTCTCATTGATAACACTGTGTTCTATTTGTCTCAATCTTTGGTTAAGTTATCCAGTATGATTTTTCTGGCATGATATACTGGTGATGTTCCTAACATCAACAGAACTTTCCTAAAACTAGCTCCCAGTTGGTAAATGAACCTTTGTTGGAACAACTCCAATGATGGAGAACTCACTATTTTACACAAAGCCATTTATGAACTCTATGCAGAAAACATAGAAATTCTGATCTGGAAAGTAAATTATAGCATAGCGTATAGAATTTGAGAGCTGGGAGGATCCTCATAGTTATATGTCATGAAATACCAAACTTGAAAAAAAAATACCAAACCTGGAAGAGGACCAGTGAACACAGCACATGAAACATAAGAGCTGGAAGTGACCTTGGAATCATAGAAACTAGAATCTGAGATCTGGAAAGACCACTGTGATCACATAACAGAATGTCAGAAATAAAAATTACCTTGGAATCATGTAGCATAGAATTTCAGGGCTAGGAGAGACCACTTTGCCTAAACCTTTAATTTTACAAATGAAAAGATTGAGCTCTAGTATGGTAGAAGGACATTGTCCAAGTTTAATGCCCAGTTTGGTGACAATAGGGACTGTAGAGTTTCACTCCTATGCCCTCATTTCAATTTCATAACTCAAAAGGAGAAACTCTCACAATAACTTTTATCCAGAGCCAAGAAAGAAATCTAATTAAAAAAAAAGAATTGAAAACCAAAGGCAACTGATGGAAGAATGGAAATATTATAGCAAATATGGCTAAGTTTTGTAGAAAACATTTGACTTGCTAACAAATGAGAAATAAAGTCTCATTTATATTTTTCCAGGGGGATAAGGGCACATTAAAGGCAGCTACACAGTGCCATGGGTAGAGAGCCGGACTTGGAGCTAGGAAGACCTGAGTTTGATTTCTCGTTACTTCCTAGTCAATTGTGTGACCTTAAGCAAGTAACTTAATATCTTTCATCCTCAATTTCCTCCTCTGTAAAATGGGCCTAATAAGAGTACATACCTTTCAGTATTATTGTGGGGATCAGAAGTGATAATATGTGTAGAGAGTTTTGCAAACCTTAAAATACTACAGAAATGCTAAGCTAGTATTATACGCTGCTGGGAAAGGAAGCCACAAAAGGCATTGAAGAATTGCAGTAACTTGATATTTGAGAGTTTGGAAGAATTATTCTTTGGAGAGCAGAGGAAAACACAGTGGAACACTTTGAACAAGTTCCTTAATTTTAAAAGAAAAGAGAAATTATTCTAAATTTCACTGGCAGCCCAGACAGTAGGTCTGCTAGCACCTAGACAAGGAAATTAGTTGCCATGGTAACCCCAGTTTGCATCATTAAGAATTTTTTACATGTTGACGGTTGGGAGGTAGTGCTTGAAACATTGGGAGAAGAAATAGAAAGAGAAGTGAGGCTTGAGAAACAGGAAGCAAGCAAGGGATGAGTGCACCATTCAGTATGAAAGACTGGGCAGGTGGAGACATGGGGATCAAGATACATCTTTATGTTGAGTGGAGTTTGCTTTTCATTCCTAGTGTCACTGAAGCAAAAATATGCGGTCTGCACTTAGCTTTCTCTTTGACTCACATTGCAATTTGATCATTTTTCTGTAGTTCATTAAAAAATTATAAAGATGAGGTAGATTGAGTGAACAGTTCAACTTAAAAAATAAAACTGAGTGAATTAGTACATTTCAAGATCTTTTCCAAACATTGCAAAATTCTTCCATTCTGAACTTGCCAGTGGGATGAGAAATGCAAAATAGAGATTTTGTTTCTAAACCTCAAACCCCTAGAGCATCTCCTAGATCCCTTTTAGTATGAAAACGCCAATAGGAAAAACAACATGGTCCAACAGGTACAGACTAGAGGTCATTATCATTGCATTCACATCAAGCAAAGCATTTGTATTCGAAGAATTATGTGTTCTCTCAATACAAATATGAATCAATTAATGATGATTTATTCTTTAAAATTTGAGGTTTGCATTTCTTCAAAGGTGTCTTTATACAGGAAATGAAGCAAGAAAACAGTTATCTGGATAATTATGAGCAAAAAGATCTGCGTTTCATCTGAAATATCTCAACAATTGGGGGATACTTGGAAAGGCACTGGACTAGAGAGTCAGAAAACTTGATTTCTAGTCAGAGATTTGTCTATAATTCGATGTGTGAATTGGAGCAAGTGGCCTTATCTGTCTAGACTTCCAAGTCCTCCTACATAAAATGCAGTTGTTGATAATCTATCTAAGGTACCTTTCAGCTCTACCAGGTTTTCCTGTTTTCATTGGTCTGTCAGAGTAGGTATGGCGCAAGGCAAGCCTTTTTGTAAAATGCTGCACTGACTCCCTGCCCTCCCCAACACTGAGCACTGAGGGAACTGGTGCCTAATAAAATTTATCCTCAGCAAACCCCACCCCCTTTTTCCATGGTTTGCTTCTCCTTCTACATCCCCAAATTTTCTTCAGTCATGTACTGTGGGATTCCATACTTGCTCTCTCCTCAATCAAATGTCCTGTCTTCTGGATTTTTCCCTCCCCCTTCATCAAAAATATGTTCTAATTTCCCATTCCCTCAAGATTCTGCTAATAATCACAGATATATAATACCTGAATAGAATAATCACAGATAAAACTTATATACTAGTCAGTGAAGATGGCAAAGTAGAGGAAAGCAACCAAACTCTCCAAACAATTTTAAAATTAATTCCTCAAATACAATTATGGCATGCCAATAAAAGTTGGAGCAAGATATTTTTCCAGTCCAAGACAACTTAAGAAGTCAGAAGGAGAGTGGCTGCTAGCCCAGGACCCCACTTTGAAGCAACACCATCTATGGGCCTTGGAGGTGGTAGAAGTAGCTTTGAGGAGCTCTCAAGCCAGAAACTGTAAGGGAGTCTAGCAACAAATCAAAAAGAGATTACAGGAGACCCTTATGCTAACACTGGCATAAGAAAGGGCACTGTTTGGAAACCCCATTACCATTCCCACTTCCAGGTCACAGTTCCAGGGTAGAAAGGACTGTTTTCAGTCACAAAGAAGCAGAGGCCCTGAAAAGCAGCAACACTTTCTATCACAAGGGATAATGGACCCTAAGCTGTCCCAAAGGATCAGGAGTCCTTCCTGTGTGAACCCAGACCAGAAGAGCAGTGACCACACCTTCCCTCAGATCACCCCACCTTGGGAGCACCAAAAAATTCCAAACGCCCAGAACAAGTTCTAAAAATATCAGTGGGGAAAAAAAAACCTGAAGCTTGTGACGGCGCACCCATCCGTCCCAGTGTCAGAGCTTAACTTTAACATGAACTTCAAAATCAAGAAATAGACTAGGGGAAAGGGGCCAGAAATATGCAAACAACCAAAAAGAACCTGACCATAGCCAAGCTACTATGGCTACAGAGAATACCAAGATACAAACTCAGAAGAGGAACAGGGCCTTCAAAACAGCTACAAGCAAAGTTTCAAAGAGGAAAAAATGTGAATTGGACACAAGTTCAACAAGAATTCCCATAAGAGCTAAAAAATTATTTTAAAAATCAAATAAGTTATAGGAGAAAATTGGGGAAATAAATGAAAGTGATGAATTATGAAAAAGCAATTAACAGCATGGTAAAAGAAGCACAAAAATACTAAAGAGAGCAACACTTTAAAAATTAAATTGACCAAATGAAAAAGGAGGTACAAACTTCACTGATGGAAAAAAAAAACTGCTTAAAAAGCAGAATTGACCAAATGGGAAAAGAGGTATAAAAGCTCACTGAAGAAAATAGTTCCTTAAGAATTAGAATTAAACAAGTAGAAGTTAAGTATTCCATGAGACATCAAGAAACAATAAAACAAACCAAAAGAATGAAAAAAGAAGAAAATGTTAAATATCTCATCAGAAAAATAACTGACATGGAAAATAGATCAAGGAGATATAATTTAAGAATTATTGGAATACCTGAAGTCCAAGATAAAAGAAAGAGCTCAGACATCATATTTTAAGAAATTTTTTTTAACTGTCCAAAATCCTAGAACAGGAGGGTAAAATATAAATTGAAAAAATTTACCAGTCATTTCCTGAAAAAGATTCCAAAATGAAAAATCCCAGGAACATTATAGCAAATTCCAGAACTCTGAGGTCAAAAAGAAAATATTTCAAGCAGGCAGAAAGGAATGACTCAAATGCCATGGAGCCACAGTTGAGACCTCACAAGATTTAGCAGGTACCACATTAAAGGAGTGAAGGGCTTGGAATGTGATTTCTGGAAGGTAAAAGAACTAGGATTATGAACAAGAATTATCTGCCCAGAAAAATTGAACATAAAACTTCAGGGGGGAAATGAATACTTAATGAAATAGGGGACTTTCAAGCATTCATGATGAAAGGACCAGAAATAAATAGAAAATGCAACTTTCAAATACAAGACTCAAGACATTAAAAACTAAACATGAAAGAAAAAATATAAGGGAGTTAAAAGGTTAAATTGTTTACAATGCTATATGGGAAGATGGTATATATAACAACTCCTAAGAACTTTATCATTATTGGGGCAGTTAGAAGGAATCTACATAGACAGAGGACACAGGAGTGAGACAATAATGTTGGGAAAATCTTTTAAAAATGGATGGACGGGAAAGGGGAATGCACTAAGTGAAGGGAATGCAAAGGAATAAAGGGGGAAATTTACATAAAAGAGGCAGGTGGGGGGTAAATGGTGGGGAAATGTGAAACAGTTGAACCTCATTCTTATCTGAATTGGTTCAAAGAAAGAATATATAGTATTTTTTCCCCAGTTATATGTCAAGATAGTTTTCAGTTTTTATAGGATTTTGAGTTTCAAATTTTTCTCCCTCTCTCCTTCACCTCCTCCCTTCCCAAAATAGAAAGCAATACAACATAGGTTATACATGCACAACCATATTAATCATATTTCCACACTAGTCATGTTGTGAAGGAAGAATCAGAACAAAAGGGAAAAACCATGAGAAAGAAAAAACAGAAGTGAAAATAGTCTGCTTCAATCTGCATTCAGACTCCATAGTTCTTTCTCTGGATGCAGATAGCATTTTACATCGCAAGTCTTCTGGAATTTTTTTGGATCATTGCATTGCTGAGAAGAGTAAGTGCATTATAGTTAATCATCACACAATGTTGCTCTTGCTACATACAATAATGTCCTGGTTCTGCTCACTTTACTCAGCATCTGTTCATGTCTTTCCAGTTTTTTCTGAAATCCACTTGCTCATCATTTCTTACAGAATAATAATAATATTCTATTACGTTCATACAACAAAACTTGATCTACTGTTACCCAACTGATGGACACACCCTCAATTTCTAATTCTTGGCCACTGAAAAAAGAACTGCTATAATTTTTTTTGTACATGTGGGTCCTTTTCCCTTTTTATGATCTCTTTGGGATACAGACCTAGTAGTGGTATTGCTGGGTTAAAGGTTATGCACAGTTTAATATCTCTTTGGCATGGTTCTAAATTTCTCTCCAGAATGGTTGGATCAGTTCACAACTCCACCATCAATGCATTAAGCTTCCAATTTTCACTATTATCTCTAACATTTGTCATTTTTCTTTTTTTATATTAGTCAATAGGTATGTTGTCTTACCTAGGAATTGTTTTTATTTGCATTTCTCTAATCAATAGCGATTTAGAGCATTCTTTCTTAGACTATAGATAGCTTTAATTTCATCTGAAAACTGCCTGTTGATATCCTTTGACCATCAATTGGGGAATGACTTGTGTTCTTATAAATTTGACTCAATTCTCTACATATTTGAGAAATGAGGCCTGTATCAGAAATATTGCTTTATAAAATTATTTCCCAGCTTTCTGAGTTCTTTCCAATCTTGGTTGCTTTGGCTTTGCACAAAAACTTTTAAATTTCATGTAATCAAAATTATTCATTTTGTCTTTCGTAATGTTCTCTATCTCTTGTTTGGTCATAAATTCTTCCATTCTCCAAAGATCTGATAGGTAAACTATTCCTTGCTCTCCTAATTTGCTTATGATTTTACCCTTGTCTAAATCATGTACCCACTTTGACCTTATCTTGGTATACAGTACGAGATGTTAGTTTATATTTATTTGATGCCACATTATTTTTCCAGTTTCCCCAGCAGTTTTTATCAGATAGTAAGTTCTAGAAGCTGGAGTCTTTGAGTTTATCAAATAGTAGATAGTCATTTACTACTGCGTCCTTTGTACCTAACCTATTCCACTGATCCATCACTTTATTTCTTAGCCAGTACTGAATAGTTTGGGGAATTACTGCTTTATTATATAGTTTTAAATCTAGGTATAGCTTAGCTTAGTTGCATTTTTCATTAGTTCCCTTGATATTCTTTATATTCCAGATGAATTTTGTTATTATATTTTCTAGCTATATAAAATAATTTTTTGGTTTGATTGGCATGTCACTGAATAAGTAAATTAATTTAGGAAGAATACTATTTTTATTATATTAGCACACAAAATACAGTAGCAAATGACTATAGTAATCTTCTGTTTGATAAACCCAAAGACTTCAGCTTCTTTTCCTCTACTTTAATAGGTCTTTTGTGCTTCTTCATGTGATATAATTTATCACATTCTCTCTGCCCCTTTTTTCTTTTCCCTGTACAATGTTTTTGTTACCTCTTAATTTGTTTTATATCATCAGATCAAAATCAACTTATACCTATACCTATATACCCCCTAACTGCCCTAAAAGAGATATAATTCTCAAGAATTACAAGTATCATTTTCCCATGTAGGGATGTAAACAATTTAACCTTATTTAATAACATTTTTTTCTTTCTTGGTTATCTTTTTATGCTATGTTTGAATTTTGAATCTTGTGTTTGAAAGTTAAATTTTCTATTCAGCTCTAGTCTTTTCATCAGGAATTTTATTGAATGTCCATCCTTTCCCCTAAAATATTGTGCTCGATTTTGCTGGGTAGTTGCTTCCTGGTTGTAATCCAAGTTCTTTTGCCTTATGGAATATCATATTCCAAGCCCTCTGATCCTTTAATGTAGAAGCTGCTAAGACCTGTGCAATTCTGACTGCAGTTCCTTGATATTTGAATTGTTTTTTTTCTTATTGTTTGTAGCATTTTCTCCTTGACTTGATCATTCTGGATTTTGGTTACAATATTCCTTGGAGTTTTCTTTTGGGGAATTCTTTCAGGAGGTGATCAGTGTATCCTTTCAATAACTATTTTAGCCTCTGGTTCTAAGATATCAGGGCAGTTTTCCTTGATAATTGCCTGAAAGATGCTCTCTGAGTTCTTTTTTGGATCATGGCTTTCAGTTGGCCCAATAATTCTTAAATAATCTCTCCTAGGTCTATTTTCCAGGTCAGTTGTTTTTTCAACGAGGAATTTTATGTTTTCTTCTATTTTTCATTCTTTTGTTTGATTCTTGATGTCTTACAGAGTCATTAGCTTCCACTTGCCCAATTCTAATTTTTTAAGAAATTATTTTCTTCAGTTAGCTTTTGTACTTTCTTTTCCATTTGGCCAATTCTACTTTCTAAGGAGTTGTTTTCTTAAGTGGGGTTTTCCCCCATGTGGCCAACTGTATTTTTTAAAGAACCGTTTTCTTTGGTCAATTTTTATCCTTCCTTTTCCAAGCTATTGGCTCCTTCTTGCATATCTCTCATTTTTTCTCCCAATTTTTCTTCTACCTCTCTTATTTGATTTTTACAATGCTTTTTAAGCTCTTACAAGAAGGCTTTTTGGGCTTGAGAACAGTTCATCCTCCCTTTTGAAGTTTTGCATGTAAGCATTATGACATTGCGGTCTTCTTCTCAGTTTGTGTTGGGATCTTCCTTGCTGCCATAGTAGTTATCTGTGGTTAGGGCTCTTTTCTGGTTTTTGATGATTTGTTAAAAGTTGAGCTTTGCTCCTGGGACACAGAGAGCACTTTTTCAAGTTTCTCATTCTGGGGGCCAAGGGCCTGGCCACTGTTTTTCTGCTCCAGGACCTGAGGTACTGTTGGTTTGCCTACTGTATTGGGGTGGCCCAGCCTAGTTGCACCTGTTGTGCCCTGGGCTCTGGGGCTGGCAATTTGCCTGCTGTCCTAGGGCTGGAAGCTTCACAACTGGCCAGTTATATCGCTGGCCTGCTGAACCAGGACTGTGGAATATAAGTTACTGATCTGTACTGTGGCTAAGGGCCTCCTGCTGGCTTACCTGGACACCACCTGTGTTGGGCTCCGCTCCCTTTTTAGCTAAGTAATACAGACTTTTCCTGAAATCCTTCTAAGTTTCCTTGGGCAGAAAATTGTTTCACACTGTCCTTTTTTTGGATTTTGTTGCTCCAGAATTCTTTTATGTGTTTAATTTAATGTTGTTTCTTTTTTCTGAGAGAAACCGGGGAGAGAGTTCAAGCAGCTTCCTCACTACTTACTGCCATCTTGGCTCCATTTCCTGAAAAACAGACTTTTGAAGCAGGATGGGAGGGTAGGTGGGGGGAGAGGGAGAGGGAAAGAGAGAGAGAGAGAGAGAGAGAGAGAGAGAGAGAGAGAGAGAGTAAACAGAAGAAAATAGGATAGAGAGAAACGCACAGTTGGTAATCATATCTACGAATATGAATGTAATGAATTCAACCATAAAAGGACAGCAGGTAGATGAACGGTTTAGAAAACAGAATCTAACAATGTGTTGCTCACAAGAAACATACCTGAGACAGAGACAAACAGAGAGAGTGAGGAGCTGAAGCAAAATCTATTATACTTCAGGTGGAGCAAAAAAAAAAAAAAAGCAGGATAGCATTCATAATCTCAGACAAAGCAAAAGAAAAAAAATAAAATTAAAGAGATTAAAAGAGATATAATCAGGGAAACCACATCTTGCCAAAGGTATTATAATCAATGAAGGAATATCAGTACTAAACATATATACCAAATGGCACACAATCCACATTCTTAAAGGAAAAGCTAAATGAAGTATAGGAGGAAATAGTAAATCTATACTCAGAGGGACCTCAATTTTCTCCTCTCAGAGCTAGATAGAATTAACCCAGAAAATTAACAAGAAAAAATTTAGGGAAACTAATAGAATTTTAGAAAAGTTAGATATGATAGACCTCTGGAGAAAACAAAATGGGAATAGAAAGGCTTATACCTTTTTCTCAGCCATACATAGCACCTTTACAAGAATTAAGCATGTAATATGGCATTAAAACTTCACAAACAAATACAGAAAAGTTGAAATATTAAATATACCCTTTTCAAACATAATATAATAAGAAATTACATTCAATAAAGAGAAATGGAAAATATAGGTTAAAAATTAACTAGAAACTAAACAATGCTAAAGAACGAGTGGATTGGAGAACAAATCATAGAAACAATCAATGGTTTCACTGAAGATAAGGACAACATACTGAAATTTGTGGGATGCAGTCAAAATAATACTTAGGGGAAACTTTATATCTCTAAACACATACACAAAAAAGGATAGGAAGAGTAGATCAATTAATTAACCTTAAAACTAGAAAAAACACTATAAAAAGAATAAACTAAAAACCCATAATTAAATATTAAATGGAAATCCTTAAAAATAAAAAGGAGATAACTGATATTTAAAAACTGAAAGTTAAAAAACTGAACTAATAAACAAAACTAGGAGTTAGTTTTATGGGAAAAAAGCAAAATAAATAAATCATTGGTTAACTTGTTTCAAGAAAAATAATGCAAAAAGCAAATTATCAGTATCAATAATGAAAAGGGTGAATTCATCACCAATGAAGATAAAACTAAAGCAATTTTTAGGAGCTACTTTGCCCAATTGGATGCCACTAAAACAGACAATCTAAGTGAAATGGATGAATATTTACAAAAATGTAAATTGCTTAGAGTAACAGAAAAAGAAATAGAATACTTAAATAACCCCATTTTAGAAAAAAAAAGAAATTGAACAAACCATAAGTGAACTCCCTAAAAAATTTCCACGACCAGATGGATTCACAATTGAATTCTACCAAATATTTAAGGAAAAATTAATCCCAATCCCATATAAACTTTTTAATAGGTAAAGGAGTCCTAGTAAATTCCTTTTATGACACAAATATGGTTGATATCTAAACCAGAAATAGAGAAAAACAGAAAAAGACAATCATAGGCCAATTTCCTTAATAAATATTGATGTAAATTTTAAAAATAAAGTACTAACAAGAACATTACAATAATATATCACAAAGATCATACACTATGACTAGATGGAATTTATTCTAGGAATACAGGACTAGTTGAATGTTAGGAAACTATCAGCACAATTAACCATAGAAAATTTTAAAACATAATAATAGATTGTAATGCCATGCACAGATTCCCAAAAGAATGCCACTGTGAACAGCTTTTAAGTTCTGATTACACAGTATAGTGAACACTCCATTTATTCCATTACAAATCAAGGCAAACATTCACAACAAATCACAGTATAATAGTCACAACATCACATCTTATCACAGAATTTCACAATATAGTATAGTGTTTGCAAAAGCTTAACAATTAAGATGGCCACATAGTTTTCACCAAAGTGGCCACAGTATTAAGAACAAAGAACAAAAGAATAATCATCTGGTTTCCCTAAGGAGGTTTGCCTCCTCACTCAGTCATTCAGTCATTTCACAATACAATAATCAATCTTCCACTCATGGGGCAATCATAAATTGACTTAATCAGTCACTTACCTGGCAATCAGTCACTAAATACAGTCATTGGAAAATTACACAAACCCTCCACCCCTTGGTGTCCAGAAAATCTCAGTTTCATCCAAGGGGAGGCCTTTTCTTCATCTTGACTCCAGGTGGTCTCTCAGATTCCCTGGATCTCCTTCCATGGCCTAAGCTCCTACTTGAATCCACCAAACAGTCACCTGGATTCAGAAGCATACAACTCCTAGGTCCTTGTCCAGTCCTCTAGGCAGTTCTTGTTACACACTGAAGTTCACAGGGTCTAGCACATCTCAAAATCTTCACCACTTCTGTTGCCAGGAACTCAAGGATCAACCAAGCCACAAACAAACAAAGGTTTATCCCGGTCATGCTTCTTCTGTCCTCCAGCAGTTCAGCTGGCCCTAGGACCTAGAAGGAATCCCAGCCTTCCAGGTGGCAGCAACTTCAGCCTTCACCAGATTCTGGTCTCAAAAAGACTCTAATTCAGTTCTTGGTCAGCTTCTAGATGCTGGGAGAGAAACTAACTCTCTCTTTCTCCCTCTCTCTCCTCCCCCCCTCTCAGCTGGATTCAGTCTCCATGATTCTTCTTCCGCTAGAAGCCACCAGGAGAAAAATTCTCGATTCTGATTCTCTGTCCCTGGAACTCTTCTTACACACACACACACACACACACACACACACACACACACACACACACACACACACTGGCTTCCTGTCTCAGCCAACCCCCTCCTGCCCTGTCAGCAACAGGAGACAGAGTTCACACCCTCTATTTCTTTCACAGAAGTACTTAGCCCTTAGTTACTAAGGACTAAGTACCTGCTAAATTAATTACATAGATGAATTAAAAGCATTTGACAAATTATAGCTATGCCTATCACAAACCATTAGAAAGCATAGAAATAAATGGAGCCTTTCTTAAAATAGGTAGTATCTATCTAAAACTAAGAGCAATCATTATTTGTAATGGGGATAATCTAGAAATCTTCCCAATAAGTTCAGAGGTGAATCAAGGATGTTCATGATGAGCACTATTATCAACATTATCCTTGAAATGCTAGCTATAGAAATAAGGCAAGAAAAAAGAAATTGAAGGAATAAAAATAAGTATTGGGGAAACAAAACCATCAATCTTTGCAGATAATATGATAGTATTCTTAGAGGATCTGTTAAAAATGAGTTGAAGCCATTAATAGCTTCATCAAAGTTGCAGAATATAAAATAAACCAACATGAATCATCAGCATTTCTATATACTACCAACAAAACTCAGCAGGATGAGATAGAAAGGGAAGTTCATTTAAAATCATTGCAGACAATATAAAATACTTGGGAATCTACCTTTCAAGACAAACCCAGGGATTATAGGAACACAATTACAAAACACTTTTCACTCAAATAGACAGATCTAAACAATTGGAGAAATATCAATCACTCCTGGGTTGGCCAAACCAATAAAATAAAAATGACCATTCTAGTTAACATATTCCATGCCATACCAGTCAAACTACCAAGGAATTATTTTATAGAGTTAGTAAAAATAATAAAATTAATCTGGAAGAATAAATGGTCAAGAATATCAAGGGAATCAGTGAAAAAAATGGGAAGGAAGGTCATTTAGCAGCTCCAGATTTCAAACTATATTACAGAGCATGAAACATCAGAGCAATCTGGTAATAGCTAAGAAATAGTGGTGGATCAGTGGAATAGATTGGGTATACAATACACAGTAGTAAACTACCATAATAATCTAGTGTTAACTAGTGTTTACATTAACCTGAAGCTTTGGCAGTAAAAACTCACCATCTGAAAAAAAAATTACTAGGAAAACTGGACAATAGTTTAGCAGAAATTAGGCATAGACCAACAACTGACACAGTATACCAAGAAAAGGTCAAAATGTATAAATGATTTAGATGTAACGGGTGATATCATAAGTAAATTACAGAAGCATGGAAAAATTTATTACCATATCTATAGGTAAGGAAATAATTTATGACCAAACAAAAGGGAGAGAGCATTACAGAAGGTAAAATAGATCATTTTGATTACATGAAATTAAAAAGCTTTTGTACAAACAAAACTAATGCAGGGGGTGGCTTGATGGCGCAGTGAATAGGGCAACAGCCCTGGAGTCAAGAGGACTTGAGTTCAAATCCGGCCTCAGACACTTGACACATTTACTAGCTGTGTGACTTTGGGCAAGTAACTTTACCCCAATTGTCCTCCAAAAAGCAAAAAACAAACAAACAAACAACAACAAAAAATTAATGTAGTCAAAATTAGAAGGAAAACAGAAAAATGAAGAAAGTTTTTATAAGTTTCTTGGACAAGGTCTCACTTCTCAAATATATAGGGAACTGAAACAAATTTATAAAAATAAAA
>CM053595.1:412281-430498 GCA_028646575.1 Pseudocheirus occidentalis | reverse complement strand
TTTTTTTTTTTTTTGCTCCTTGCAAGCAAATTTTGGTCCCTACTATGCAATACCACACTGTTCAGCAGATAGCATCCACTCTGGGAGGAGCAAAGGCTGACACTGTATCTCGACAAGGCATTACAGACTATAGTCTGTAATGTAATAAACAGACTATTGGACTGGGGGTCAGAAGAACTGGATTTTAGTCATACTTGTGACATAGGCTGTGCAACCGTGGGAAACCCAAACCTCAGTTTCCTGACCTATAAAATGGAGTTAATAATCCCACCATGTAAATGTGAATCCTAATGATGGCAGTGGCAGCCCCTACTGCAGGAACTGCATGGCTCCCCATAAGTATTCATTACACCCCAAAACTGACTTTTGTTGCCACCCACATCCTTGACTTCCCAGTTGCCTGATGCTTTCCTCTCATTTGTTGATCTTGTTGACAGCTTTCATCTTCGAGAAACAGGAACTGTAAGAGATACTTGCTCAAACATCACAGTCTATTTGGATTTAAAGAAGAAACACAATTCATGCTCATCCAGCTGTAATTTGATTTTTTTAAAATGATATAGCAAGGAAGTGTGCCAGTCTATGACATGGGCCCAGTTTCCCCTTTGTCCCAATTTGAGCCCTAAAGATGGACCTCAACTAGGGGCTGGTTAGTTCTACAAAGAACACAGACTTACCTGAGTGGGTCCTAAACATTGGGCTTACTCCTCTTTCTACACAGGATGGTTCACCAATCTAGGAAAAATAGATCCTAGGCACCTTTGAATATACCAGTCATAAGTAAACTCAAAAAGGACCCAAACAGGAGTTGTTAATACTCTTTCTGTGCTCAGGGGTTACAATGCTTGACTGATTCATTAGTCAGTATGGCTACAGGGGAAGGGCCCTAGTATGACTGAACCTCCTCACTATATAAATACAGTAAGTATGTTCCAGTTTAGTCTCTCCTAGGCAGGCTGAGACGTCTCTCCCTTGGGGTTCTCTGAGTCCCCTGAAGGTTTGGAGGTGTTTTTCTCTAAAGCCATCAGACCGAGTCCGCACTAGTTAGGTTTCCCTCATTGTTAGATGTCAGTAACTAGCACTTCAGTTCCATTTAACAATTTAACAGCAATTAGTTTTTAGAAAGGGATGTTGACTTTGCAGATACAGAAAGAACAAAAGAACAGACATTTCTACCCTAATACCTGGTCTATCCCAGGCCTTATCCTATACTGGAAATACCCAACTTTAGTCACTCCTTAAGGAATGCCCTCCTCTAGCCTACTTTGGGCTCTGGAGAGAGTGAACACACTCTGAGCTCAATTCTCATGTTATATTGGTCCTTCCAAGTTCACATCCTGATACTCAATGACTACAGGATGAGTTCTTACCTCAGGTCCCTCTGCCCCTGATCTCCAATGTGGTCTTTCTGTTGTTGATGTTCTCCAACCTTTTGTGATCTCATTTGGGGCTTTCTCGGCAAGGATATTGGAGTGGTTTGCCATTTCTTTACTCAACTCATTTAATGGATGAGGAAACTGAGGCAAATAGTGTTCAGTGCATCAAAGAGCTGGTAAGTGTCCGAGTTGAGATTTGAACTCAGGATGATGAGTCTTCCTGACTTCAAGGTCAGCACTCTGTCCACTTCACCGCCTCTTAAAGGGTATTGGTGCTGAGCCGGTTGTAAAATTTCTTGGACTCTTGGACACTGCGATTCCAGGACGCTACAATGCTCGCTCTTCTGACTTTTTTGCAGCTCACAAGATTAGTCTCCAGTCCCTTCACGTAAAACAAACAGTGAGTCAAAGGATCAAGGTTGGTCTTTTCTTTCAGGATTGTGTGTCAGCCTCAGAAAGAAAAGGATAAAGGTCTTTCTTCCCTTACAAGATTGTCTCTCACCAAACATCATCAGTGAAAGTCATACAAAACATTAGCAATCAAAAGGAATCGATGGGACAAAATCCATCACAGGTCTTTATAAAGGGACTTCCCGTTCTGTTTCCATCACTGCAATCTGTCAAAGAGCTTCCGTTTTTCACACAACTGGCAAACCAAAAACCAGCTGTAGAATGTCTCTGCAAACTCCCAAGTCTCTCCAAGTAGTTGCTGTTAACATTGTCATATCCCTTCAAGGGGCAGGCTCCTCATTTTCTCCATGTGGAGGGGTACTCTGAACAATATTCTGGATATATGCTCATCCCCATTACATAAGCAAGAGCCAAACATACAGGCAGAGACTGAAACAGGTAGACTGCATTGTAGGCACCAGGCTTAAAGTCAAGGAGATCTGAGTTTGAATTGTGCCTCAGATATTCAACTATGCGATTGCAGATAGATCACTTAAGTTCTTGCCACCTCATCTGTTAAAAGGAAATAATAATTAATAATAATAATAATAATAATAATACCTACCTCACAGGGCTGTTGTGAGAATACATTAAAGTGCTATATAACTGAGTTATTATTATTGTTAATTAGTGTTATTATTACTGTTGTCGCTGACATAATGGAGGTAGAACCAGGTTGTTCTAAGACCTGAGTTCGTATCTGGATTCTATTCCTACCAGGGGACCTTAATTTCTCTGAGTTTAGGACATTTCCTCATCTACAACATGAAAGGGTTGCACTAGGTGGCCTCCTCTAAGGCCCCTTATACCTCTGAGTCCCACTGCAAGGAAAAGGAATGAGGAAGCATTTCAAGATGTAGGAGATAAACAAAAAGGATCATTTGCAACCCATTTGTAGCCTTATTAGGAAGTTACAATCTGAGCTAGTCTCTGCTGTGATCGGAGGAATAATGAAAGCACTTCCATCCTGGTCTATCCCAGGCCTTATCCTATACTGGAAATACCCAACTTTAGTCACTCCTCTAACTTAAGGTCATGAAGGTCCCTGTTAAAATTCAGGTATCATATGGAAGCTAATTAGCCAGTCATATTTTTTTTTCAATTTACACCTTAGAGAAAAATGATTTAACAGATTAATTTGCCCGTGAGCAAGGCCCTTGTAATAATGGGACACAAAACCAGTAAGTTTTTGTGAGAAAAACTGCCTATAGAAGGGCAGGCCCACGCTAGGGTTACTGTTGGAGCGTAGAGAGTGAACCTAGTAGAGAAATTCTATAATCAGAAGGTATTATAGAATCCTACAGCTATTAAGGGCAGCTAAGTGGGGCAATGGATAGAGCACTGATCCTGGAGTCAGGAAGACCTGAGTTCAAATACAGCCTTAAATCCTTACTAGCTGTGTGAGCTCCAGCAAGTCACTTAACCCTGTTTGCCACTTAGCCCTGTTTACAGACAAATCTGTGAAATGATCTGGAGAAGGAAATGGCAAAGCACTCCACTGTCTTTGCCAAGAAAACCCCAAACAGGATCACAAAGAGTCAGAAGTGACTGAACAACAACAAAAGATCTATAAATGAATTTAGGAATCCATTCATTTTATAGAGGAGAAA
Source organism: Pseudocheirus occidentalis (assembly GCA_028646575.1). Classification (NCBI taxonomy): domain Eukaryota; kingdom Metazoa; phylum Chordata; class Mammalia; order Diprotodontia; family Pseudocheiridae; genus Pseudocheirus; species Pseudocheirus occidentalis. The sequence goes on along the minus strand of CM053595.1, from coordinate 427,062 downwards.
CCTACCTACTGAACAGATAACTACCTACCACTTTCGAACCTCCCTTATTTCTAATACAAACTCAGGGTCAACCCTTTCTTCTTCCCACCCACCAATACACTCTCCTTCATTCTTCATGTGAAGAATGAAAAAATGTTTTCTTCAATATTCTAATCTTTTCTCCTTCCCCCAACCCAAGCTGCTTTGCCCTTCACCAAAACAACTTCCTTTGTACTCTTGAGTTAGACGATACTTGTACCCCAGTCTTCCATGGATTTATGAATTCTTAGAGATTGAAAAAAAGAATCAGGATATTTTGCTTGTATTAATTCTGGTATGATCCGTCTATATTTTGTGTTGGACACCACTCCCAGAGCTAGAGAGATTGATGATGCAGGCAAGAAAATAGTTAGTGATCACATAGAAACTTGTGGGCAGAGTACTCAAGCTCAACTATGTTCTAATGGTAATTCCCAGTTGCCTGAAGATTCTCCACAATGATAAGAGATAGAGTTTATGACCAGACAAGAGAAACAGAGAAACAGGATGGGAAATAGATAACTCTGATTACATGAAATTAAAAGCTTTTTTCCCCCCCACAAACAAAATGAATGCAGTCAAAATTAGAAAGAAAACAGGAAACTGGGGGTAGGGGATGTTACAGAAAATTTCTTTGATAAAGGTCTCATTTTTTCAAATTTATAGAGAGCTGAGCCAAATTTATAAAATATAAGAGCCATTCCCCAATTGATATTGGTCAAAAGACATAAACAGGCAGTCTTCAGGAGAAGAAATAAAAGCTTTCAATAGTAACATGAAAAAATGTTCTCAATTACTAATAATTTGTTTTTCAGTCATGTCCAATACTTTGTGACTTCATTTGGAGTTTTTTGGGCAAAGATACTGGGGTAATTTGCCATTTCTTTCTCCAACTCATTTTACAGATGAGGAATTGGGTCAAAGAGAATTTAGTGACTTGCCCGGGGACATACAGCTAGTAAGTATCTGAGGCTAGATTTAAACTCAGTTCCTCCTAACTCCAGGGCCAGCACTTTATCCTCTGCACCACTTAGCAAACCCACTGATGATTAGAGATACAACTCTGAGATACCACCTCACACCTATCAGATGTGACAAAGAAGGAAAATGACAAATGCTGGACAGAATGTGGAAACATTGTGACATTAACATACTGTTGGTGGAGTTATAGACGAGTCAAACCATTCTGGAGAACAATTGGAAGCCACACGTAAAGGGTTACAAAACTGCACATGCCATTTGACCCAGAAATATTACTATTAGGTCTGTATCACAAAGAGATCAAAGAAAAGGCAAAAGGACCAATCTGTAGAAAAATATTTATAGCAGCTCCAGACACCAATAGCAAGAAAACGGTAAAAGTCACACAACCAAACCTAGGGGAGAAACTAGACAAGAGTACACAAAAAACAAACAACAAAAAACAAATTGGCACTAGAGTTACACATTTGTCAGTTTAGCTTCCAATTCTCCTTTTTGCCCCTGCGCAATGGGAGGACTCTTTTTCCTTTAATGATGATCATGGTAACTGCTTCCTCAAAGTCCAACCCATCATCCATACATCAAAAGTACAACAGCAAAGCAAGGAAATGTCAGCCAAAGCTGTGGCCAGAGGGAATAGCACATGCCCTAAAACCATTACAGGAGCTATTAAAGACTGGTAGGAACCTTGCAATAATGGAGAAATGGAGTCTGATGCTACCGATGCTTAGAGTGAAAGTTAAAATGCATTAGTTAAGGAATAGCTTAACAAATGATGGTATAGAAATATAATGGGATATTATTCCTCTATAAGAAATTATGAAAGTGATAGATTCGGATGAAGCTAGAGATAGATGTATGAACTAATAAAGAGAGAAGAAAACAGAACCAGGAGAATTATTTACACAAATATAACATCCTGTTAAAGAAAAATAACTTTGAAAGATTTATGAACTCAGAACAATGCAATGACCAATCATGTCTTCAGCACACTGATGACAAAACATACCTCGTACTACTTGAGGGTGAAGTAGAGATACAGAATGCAACCTATAGGTATAGATATAGATATGGATATGGATACAGATATAGATATAGATATAGATGATATAGAGATAGATATAGATAGATATAGATATAGACATATAGATGTAGATATAAAGACATGAACAACACCACACAAATGGTTTTGCTTGGCTATACTTATTTGTTACAGAGTAAGGCTTTAATAGGAGTGTGGAAAGATTGTAGAGGAGAGTAGAGGGTAGTGACAGAATAAAGAAGGGAATGAAGGAAGGAAGGAAAAAAAGCATCAATGCAACTTTGAAAAATACACAGAAGGAGGCAGGAGGAAATTTAGAAGGGAGCATGGATAAGCGGAGTAATGCTGGTATTACCATCTTAAATTTAATATGTGTTTTTTAAACAAGCTATACATAACAGAGACTAAGTTTCATATATAATCCCCTCTTCCTTTTCTTCCTTGTATATGTAAAGGTTTGTGGGTTTTTTGATGGTTCTCTAATTCACATTTTTAAAAATGTTTCTAAAAAAATCTGACAGAAAGCACAAATATTTTAGAACTTGAGCACAAATATATTCAACAGCAGCTGCACAGTAAATACCAGAGAAAGATAAGTGGAGCTTTTACAGAATATACTTTAGGACTGGCCTTAAACACTTTATTAAACAAGTGTTTAAGAAAGCTATTAAATTTCTTTGGAACAATTTTAGAAGAATATATCAATGCCTAATTGGTATATGCAATGGAAAACATGAACCCCACAGCAACCAACGAAAGTCAACAAAGAAGAAATGTTCTGGAATCTGGAAAATAAAAATATTTGAGAAACTAAAGTTTCTTTTATTCTACAATTGAAAGTAAAGATAAAAAGATTATAGCGATAGCTTAGTCAGCTAGGAGGTAAACAGCATCAAGAAGAAAGACCTGAGTTCAAATCCATCCTCACTCACTTATCTAGTCTCACACATGTAAAAATTGTGTGACCCTGGACAAGCTACTTAATTTCAGTTTCTTCAAGTATAAAACAGGCACAATAAGAGCATCTACCTCACAGGGTTGTGGTGAAGACCAAATGAGTTAATATTTACAGAGTATGTGACACATAGTAGGCACCTAGTAAATATTCATTCCCTTTCCCTAATACAAAGAAATCAAATCAGCCTAAAAAAACAAAATAAATTTAATATTAACTTAAATTTTCACTTCAGAGTCTTGAGAAGCAGAAAAATTAGGGAGGAAGAACTTGTAAAGAAGGAAAAAGAAGCCCCAAGCAATGAGAATAAAAGTTGGAGCAAATGAGATGCTTACAACTGATCCAATGAAATACAGAGCAATTATGTCATGTGACTGAATACTAACTTTTCTACAAAATAGAAAAGTAGCGCAACCAGATAAGATCTATCATTATTAGTTCAAGTCCTTTATGGTGATGCAGAATTACCAGAAAGATGCTTTATGAGCTTCCTCTCAAATGTAAGCCCAATCCCACCTTTCTTAATAGAGGATATCACATCTCCTCTACTAGATAACATCAGCTATGTCTATACAGGTCAATTGTGCTTTTTCGTACTTTATAGGAAGTATTGACAACTTATATCCCAAAAAACCCTATTAATACCTAAAATAAAATAATACATTCATTGAGAAACAAAGCATGGGTCAAAAAGTCGCAGGGGAATAAAAGAATAACTTAAGATAAATTTGGTAATTAGTGATGAATTATTCAAAAATTATGAAATATTTACACAGTTTTATTGATGATCACATAGCCTTTGACTCAGTTCCACATCCCTGGCTTATTTGTATATACGCAAATATATAAGTAGATCAAGGTATAGTGAGAATGCCAGAGTACTTGTTGGCCACCTGAGAAACCATTTTCTATTTAAAACATACCACCAATATAATAATGTTCAGAATAATGAATGGAGTATTTTTGAGAGATACAATTTAAGGCCATTACAGCTCTGCCTGTCCTTAAATTCAACGTCATCTCTCCTAAATAAAACTAAAAATGACTTCCAAGTTAAGGAGAGAGCCAAATGAAACCATTTCATTTCATTCACCTGAATCATTGTATCATTTCATTTACATGAATGACTTCAAGTTATATGGTTCCATCAAAAAACACATTAAGCCACTCCTTTATTTTATAGGATGCCTCTCCTATAATACCAAGATTCTGTTTGCTCTAGGTAAGTGTAAAATTCTTAACATATGTCAAGGAAATGTAGAAACTGAAGGCTTTGAGTTTATATACCGAGATCAAAATGAACTGATGGAAAAAGTCACTCCTTTTAAATACCTTGGTATCCTCCAGGCAAGACACATTAAGCAGAAAGCTGTGACTGAATATGTTAAGAGACTTGTTGGCATCCTGAAATCAATGCTTACTTACAAGAATACATTTAAGACAATTGACAAGTAGATAATACTAGTCTACATTTCCATTTTCAGAATTATAAAATAGTCCATAACAGATTTGGAAACCATCCTAACATAAGTCCATACAATATTAATGAAACACAGGACCTATCACCCTAAGGCAGATATAGAGAAATTTATGCTTGCCAAGAAAAAGGAAGAGGATTGATAGACATTCTCAGAGCATATGATAAACAGGCTAGAAACCTACAAAAATACATTTGGAAAGCAGATGAGGCTAATAATAGCCACTCACCATCAGATTTGTCAAACGTAACAGAAAGTGATTTACCTCTCAATAGAGCCTATGAAATGGCTTACATCCAAGAGTGGAATTTAAAGGCATTCCATGGTCAGTGTCCGCATGAACTAAAGCCACCAAAATGTCAACAAAGAAGCATCAACTACATGGCTGAGTTATGTGGATTTGTTTATGGAAATAGAAGGTTTAAGGTGACAATTCAGAGACAGGTCAATGCCACCAGAAATTACAAAGAAGTCATCCTTAAGCCCCTGTATTTAGTGATAAATATTAAAAAGGAAAGGCAAGGAAATTGTTGCAAAAAATGGTAGAAACTATACAATGCATCACTATAAACTAAATATTCAAGAAACAGGACCAATTTTTAAGGCCACCCAGTCCAACTTCCTCATTTCACAGTCAAGTAAACTGAGGAAGACATTTCTTGTAACTTGCACAAAAGTAACAGTGCATGGCTGATACTTGAACAAAAGTCTTCTGATTCTAAGTAAACCACTCTTTCCTCTACATTGCATATCATGATTGGTCATTAGGCCAGTCTCAGTCATAGTACAATGGCAATAGTCTCATTCAGATTTCTTCAAAATATCATGTGGCTTGGTTTTTCATCTCATGCGAAAATCATCCTTAAAACTTTCCTAACCAGTGGTCAGCTAAGCCCTGTTTGAATGTCACCAGTAATGAGAAACTCACTCTATTAGGCAGCCCATTACATTACTGAAAACTTCATTGTTAGGCAGCTCTTCTTTAAAGCGAACGGAACCTGTTTCCCTGTAATGTTTGTCCATTACTTCTAGTTCTAGAATTAAATATTAGAATTCTGGATTAGAATATTAGAATAGCAATATGGAATTTACAACCTTTTTTCCCCAAGGACCAGCAAGAAATTCATAGAAGGTTTTAAAAAACATATCTCATTTTTAAGCTATGATTGTTTGGTCCTTCCATTTCTTTTTCTTTGTTAGCAATTGTAAACAGAATTTCTAGCATAATGTCAAAAAACTGGTAATAATGAATATCCCTACCCTATCTCTAATCTTTCTGGAAAGGCTTTTGGTTTTAGATAGCTACTATTTACCATATTAGGGAAAAATATGCTTGTTCCTGTGGGGTTTTTTTTTTTTGGATATTTTTTTATTTCCTTTTTTTTTTTTTTTACAATTTATTCTTAGTTTTCAACATTTATTTACACAAGATTTTGAATTACAAATTTTCCCCTTGTCTTACCCCTACTCCCCACCCCAAGATAGAAAGCAAGCATACTGAATACCCCTTCCCCCAATCTGTTCTCTCTTATATCCTCTTCCATCCCCCCACAACTTCCACAACATTTCAATAGTAGTTATACTGTGAAAAACTGACTGCATCTCCCTCCAACCTGTCCCACCCCCAATTATTCTATTTTCTCCTTTCACCCTGTCCCTTTTCAAAGTGTGTGCTTCTAACTACCCTCTCACCCAATCTGCCCTCCCTCCTATCATTCCCACTCTTTTCCCCTTTCCCCCTGCTTTCCTGTAGGGTAAGATACCCAAATGAGTGTGTATGTTATTCCCTCCTTCAGTCGAATTCAATGAGAGTAAGGTTGGCCCGTTCCCTTTCACCTTCCTGCTTTTCCCTTCCATTACAAGTTTCTTCTTGCCTCTTTTATATGAGATAATTTACCCTATTCTATCTCTTCCTTTCTCCTTCTCTCATTGTATTCCTCTCTCACCTTTTAATTTTACTTTTTAGATATCATCCCTTCCTATTCAACTGATCCTGTGCCCTCTGTCTATGTATACATGTACACAAATATACACAACACCCACATATGTATTTATACACAAATACATCATCCTATACACACACACACATATTCCCTTCAACTATCCTCATGCTAAGAAAAATCTCATGACTAATAATTATCATCATTTTTTCCATGTAGGAATGTAAATAGTTCAGCTTTAATAAGTTACTTATGATTTCTTTTTCCTGTTTACTGTCTCATGCTTCTCTTGCTTTTTGTATTTGAAAAGTTAAATTTTCTACTCAGCTCTGGTTTTTTCATTAATAATGCTTGAAAATCCTCTATCTCATTGAATGACCATATTTTCCCCTGAAGCATTCTACTCAGTTTTGCTGGGTAGGTGATTCTTGGTTTTAATCCTAACTCCTTTAAACTTTGGAATATCATATTCCAAGCCCTTTTATCCCTTAATGTAGAAGCTGCTAGATCTTCTGTTATCCTGATTGTGTTTCCACAACACTCAAATTGTTTCTTCCTGACAGCTTGTAGTATTTTCTCCTTGACCTGAGAACTCCAAAATTTGGCTATAATATTCCCAGGAGCTTTCTTTTTGGGACCTTTTTCAAGATGTGATTGGTGAATTCTTTCGATTTCTATTTTGTCCTCTGGTTCTAAAATATCAGGGCATTTTTCCTTGAGAATTTCTTGAAGGATGATTTCTAGGCTCTTTTTCTTATAATGGCTTTCAGGTGGTCCAATAATTTTTAAATGATTTCCACTGGATCCATTTTCTAGGTCAGTGGTTTTTCCAATGAGATGTTTCATATTGCCTTCTATTTTTTTCATTTGTTTGTATCTGTTTAATAGTTTCTTGATTTCTCATAAAGTCATTAGCTTCCATTTGCTACATTCTAATTTTGAAGGAATTATTCTCTTCAGTGAGTTTTCAAAATTCCTTTTCCATCTGGGCAATTCAGCTTTTTAAGACATTCTTCTCATTGGTTTTTTGGGCCTCTTTTGCCATTTGAGTTCATCTATTTTTAAGGTGTTATTTTCTTCAGTATTTTTGGGGGGGGTCTCTTTTAACAGGCTGTTGAGTCTCTTTTCATGATTTTCTTGCATTATTATAATTTCTCTTCCTAATTTTTCCTCCACTTCTCTAACTTGATTTTCAAAATATTTCTTGAGCTCCTCCATAGCCTGTAATCAGTTCATATTTTCATTGGAAGCTTTTGATGCAAGAGTTTTTTACTTTGTTTACTTCTTCTGGTTCCTTGTTTTGATCCTTTTTTTCCCCAAAAAAGGATTCTATGGTCTAATTGTACTTCCTCTGCTTGCTCATCTTGCCAGCCAATTACTTGATTTTTGAACTCTTTGCCACAGTAGAACTCTGCTTCCAGAGTGAAGAGAGTTTTGTCCCAAATTGCTGGTTTTTCACAAATGTTGTCAGAGCTATGAGGAGAGTGCCTTTTCTATAGTCTGGCATACCGGACACACCCCAGGGCCACTAGCCAAGACTGCGATCCAGATCCAAGCAGGAGATCTGGAGGCAGCCATGAGCTGCTACCACCACACCTCCACCACCTCTCACCCAAGAGGAAGGGACCAGATCATGCTCTTCTAGCACCCAGTTTCAACAGAGTTTCCCACTGATCTTTTACTTTGTCTTTGGTGTTTATGGGTTAAGAAGTCTGGAAACAACCACAGTTACTGGTGATTCATTCTCCTGAAGTCTACCCTGGCCATTCTGTGCCCCTCATTGGGGCCACGCCAGGTCTCAGACCACACAGCTCACATGGGACTGCATGGCTCCCACTTTGATGCAATAGACCCTCCCTCTCAGCATGCCAGGCTGCCTTCAGCAGAAGATTTGTTTCTCTCTGTCACTTTGTGAGGTCTGTAGCTCTAAAATTTGTTTACAATCCTGTCTTACAGGTATTGAAGGTGGTTGGAGTGGGAGCTCATGCAAAGTTTCTGCCTCTACCTGTGCTTTTTAATATTTGAAACAAAAATGTTATATTTTGTCAAAAGACTTTCTACATGTAATGATTTTTATTGTTTTTATTATGAAGGTAGTATTTTATGTTTATAGTTTTCCAAATTTTAAACCAACCCTAATTCTTCATATCAATTTAATCTAATCATAGTATGTAATTGTTAATATGTTGCTATAGCCTCTTTGTTAGTATTCTGTGGAATATTTTGTATCTGTATCTACTAGAAATAGCACTCTATCATTTTCTTTCTCTCTTCTGTCTCTTCCTGCTTTGGGTAGCGAGGCTATATTTATATCACAACAAAAATTTGGAAGCCTTATTCTTATCCTAATTTTGCAAGTAGTTTGTATAATATTAATATGAATTTTCTTTGAATGATAGAAGTCACTTATAAATTCATCATTCTGGATTTTTCCTTAGGGAATGGATTTATTTTTAACTTATTTGTTTTTCTGAAATATGTTTCTGGTTCTGACAATTTGGGTATTCTATTTTTTAAATCTTATTTAAAAGTTTGTTTTCAAAGAATTGAGCAAAATAGTTTCTAATAATTCCCTTTATTCCCTCTTAATTTGTTATGAATTCTCCTTTTTTCATGTTTAATATCAGTAATTTTCTTACCTCCTTCTTTTTTAACAAACAGATTGACTAATGATTCATTTACTTTTTAAAATCTGGTTTTATTAATCAATTTGGTGAGTTTTTTATTCTTTCTTTTTTATATTTGATTTTCAGAAGTTCTATTTTTGTATTTATTTAGGATGTTACTTTTCTAATTTTAAAAACATTGAATGCCTAATTCATTGATCTGTTCTTTCCCCTTTTTATGATCAAAATGCTTAGAGATAAATTTTTCCCAGCTTTTGCTGCATCCAAAAATTGTTGTTATGTTGTCTCCTCATTGCCGTTTTGTTGGAAAATATTATTTATTATTTCTATTATTTGTTCTTTCAGTCACCAATTTTTAAGGATTAAATTAGTTTGAATCCTTTCTTCAAATTCGGTTTATTGATTATAATTTTTGTGTTGCAGTCAGCAAAATTATGTTTTATATTTCTACTTTTCTGAATTTTGTGAGGTTTTAATATGCATAGTCAATTTTTGTAAAAGTAGCATGAACAGCTGAAATATACGTATATGTATTGTTATCCTCAATAATCACATAAAGTCTATCTTTTCTAAAATCCTCTCAATTTTTTTCTTCTTTATCTTCTTTTTAGATTTTTCTAGGTCTGAGAGGAGCATAATGAAGAACTGAACCATGATAGTTTTTATTTCTATGTCTTCTGTTATTCAACTAACTTTTTAAGTACTTAGGTGTGATAAAATACATATGTGTGTATGAAATAATATTATTTGTTTATAGTGCCTTTATGCAGAATACGAGATCACTTATATCTTTTAGTCCTGTCTATTTTTATAATAGTCATTCATGATTGCTGCCCTTGCTTTTTGTGTTGTTCTGAAGCTTAAAAAATTCTACTCCAGTTCTTCAATTTGTCTATTCATAAAACTTTCTGTTTCAAGTGTGTTTCCTATAAACACGTTGGTGGATTCTGTTTTCTAATCCATTGTTACCCTCTTCTGCTTATAGGTGAGTTCATCTTATTCACATTTATAGTAATGATTGTTATTTAAGTGCTTCCCTCCATTAGGTTCTCATTTTTTTCTCTCTTCCCCCCCCATTCTTTTTTTTTATACAGTCAGTGGTGAAAGAGAAATGTCATCGATATTAATTAGTGATCTTCAATTAAAGAAATTCTATTTCATTCCCCTTACTGTCCTCTTGATATATCTTATCTTTACCTTTGGACAGCCCTCCCTCAAATCATCCAAAGTAAGGACTTGGTTACCAAGGGTTGGGCAGACTTAAATTTCTGGCTTCATGTTCAAAGGATTTTTTAAGAGAGAATTAGTTAGGTTTGGCGTCTGAAAAAAAAATACAAAAAAGGCAAAAAGATGCCAGAGCTCTATGACCTTGACTAAACTACTCCATCTCTCTAAATCTTAGTTCCTTGTCTATAAAATATGATCAATAATATCAGACCTACAAATTTCATGCTGTTGTTGTTGCTTTTGTTGTTTGTACTTCCTCCTTGAGGAGGACAATGACATCAGGGAGGAGATGCCATGCCATGCAAATGAATTGGATTTAAGTGAGGCAGGGCTGTACAAAGTCACCAGCTTCACTTTCTCCTCCAGAACCATCTGGGTCCAGTGGAAAGATATAGATCAAGACAACTGGAAATAGCCTTGGATGCAGTGGGAGATGTTGGCCTTTTTAAGCTAAGGTCTTCCCCATGTCTCAGTCTGACAAGGTCAATCACTCCATCTCTGTAAGCCTTAGCCCCTGCCTATAAAATAGGATTAGTAATATCAGACCTGCAAACCTCATAGTGGTTTTGTGAAGACCAAAGGTCAGTAAAGTGCATGAAGAAACTTTGAAGAATATAAAAGGCTAGTGTGGTATTAGACATTATTGTTGTTAACGATAGAGTTAAAAGGAGAAATGTAATTTGCACGAAGGTTATGAAGCTGCTGTTGGTCAGTTCAACTGTTTCATGTCAGAGCAGCCAACAGCTTTCCAAGCCTAGAAGAGCACTTTTCAAACACCCTAATTAAGGCAGATCTAAGCAAGTCCAAGTCAACTAAGATTCCTCCTCCAATTTATTATTGAAAACACAATTAGCTAGAGGCAATGGAAACAGCTTTGTGAAATCAAAGGGCAGGGTGTATCTTAGAGTTACTTTTTCAAGTGCAGCCTCGTTAATATTAGAGAAGCCCTGTGTGTCTGGAAAGTATTGGATCAGAAGAAAAATCAAAAGATGGCTCCTTGGGCCTCCTGCTCTCCATTTATCCCAAACCATCCATGGTGACATAATCTGCTCCAGCCACCTTTGGGGAATTCTGGTCGCACTCAGCAAAATATCTGAGTTCTGTTTCCCCCTGAAATGCGCTCTTTCTAATTCAGCTAAATATTAACTTTTCATTCTCCTCTCCCAGAAGCCCCTGCAGCCTGGATATTTCAATGTTATTGTGAACTCTCTCCAAACTTTTCTTTCCCTGTTTTTTGGATGTGAAAATATAGGAATTCTTTGATTAGCCTCACACGGGATCATCGTTCTGTTAAACTGATAAGAGAGCAGGACGTGAGAGAAGAGGGACAGAGTGGGACTTGGGGACCTGGGTTCTGGTCCCTGCCATTAGTTGTGCAAAAATCTCCGGTCTAGAGGTTTTTGATTGCTGTGTTTATATGCCTAGTACTTAGAATAGTGCCTGGCATACAATAGGCACTTGATAAATGTTTATTTATGGATTGTGGCAGAACTGGGTTGCAAATTGGTTACAACAATGGCTATAAGTTGCAGAGAAACAGATATTAGCTCTGCATAAGGACAATCTCCTAGTAATTTGAATTTTACCAAGGTGGAGTGGGCTTCCTCAGGAGGTAATGAGTTCTCCTTGTTGAAGTACAGGCTAGATGACCACTCATATCAACTATGAATAGGTCACCACTAATGTCCAAGTCCCTTTAAATTCTCTAGGTCTTACTTTCCTTATGTATAAACTCATTTAATCAACAACCTTCATTAAGCACCTACTATGTGCCAGGCAAGGTACTAGATGCGAGAGATACAGGGACAAAAAAAAATTAAAGTTCCTGCCCTCAGGGAGCTTACATTCTATAAATATAAATAAGAATCCCAGGATTAAGCATTTACAGAGATTTTGGAAATCAACTAGTTCACCTCCCAACCCACTTCCATTTGACACATAGAACTCAATATATGAGAAAATGAGTTCCAGAGACACTAAATGATTCACCCAAAGTCACAAAGATAGTAAGTAGGCTTTGAACCCACGTGTTCCTCAAATCCAGGGTTTTCCAACTCACTGATCTCTAGTTTCTTTCTGTTCACTCTAGGAGTCTATGATTAGACCTTGAACAAGTTACCTTTTTTCCAGCCCTTGACTTCCTCCTCTATAAAATGAAAGGGTTAGATTAGGTAGTCTCTAAAATCCCTTTGAGCTCTGATATTCTATGATCTAACATTCCCCACTGAATGAAAGGCATTGCACTATAGTGGGAACTGAGTTGGACTTCGAATGACAAGCTTGGGTTAAAATTCTTGAATCCTGCACTTACTAGCTGTGTACTTCAGTCCATATTATTTCTCCTTTCTGAGCCTGTTTTTTTTTTAAGCTGTAAAATGTGGATAACAACCCTTGCCTTACTTATGTCTCCAAATTGTTGTAAGGAAAGAACACTATAAAACTTAAGGCATAGTAGAAATATTTGAAGCAGCCTATCTGGGCTATTTCCCCAAATTGCTCTTGAACTCATAGTTTGGGTCTCCAGAGACTGACCTGCTACTTTGAGTTTAGGGATAATCCTCTGTGTGTGTGTGTGTGTGTGCCCCTAACACTCTAACTCAAGAACCCCAACCAATGTGCTTCACACTAACAATCACCCAATAGCCACATTTAGGCCTTAGAAAAGGAATTTACTCATGATATTTTAAGAATGTCTAAAAAATGTTACCCCCACAGGCTGGGGGGGTGCTCCCCCAAAAGTATGCACGACATCCTTTGAAATAGTGGGTTCAAACTTAGAGACAATGGTAGTGAGGCAATTGTGGCCAGTTGCAACCAAAGGTAACTCATGACTCTTGGCATTCACTGCAGGGACTGGAATTACTTTGTCTTTGGATAGAGTCCTCCCACAGGTCATGGCCCTTGGATTCAGCATCTCAACTCAGTGAATTGCTTCTTTACTCAGCCATCTCTCTTCTCCAGGGATCCTGCTCCTCAATGCTTCTGTCCATAAGTCACTACCTTTCTTTATGTGTTTCTGCTCCCTCAATTGTGCCTCAAACTCTTTCATACAGAACTTTTTAAACCATAGGATAGGGAATCTCCCTTGGGACAATAATACTGCTAGATTCCAAAGCCAGTGTGTGCCAGTGGGGAAAGATAGAAGAGAATGAAGTGTTCCTCTCAGGGGTCTCCTCCACAAAGCACTTCTAAGCCTGGTCTCCTTCAAACTGAATTCACCACGTTCAACCATGTAAAACCTCAGAGGAGTGGCTACTTTGTGTGCTTAATGACTTTACTTCCTTTAATTCACTTAAGAAACTTTCCAGATTCCTTTCAGCTCCAACATTTTGATGACTAACAAACAACTAGAGAATGACTCACACATTCCACACCACTATCTTCTTCTCCTCTCTGACTCCCCTGACCCTGTTATAGCATCTTTAGGGCTGGGACCTCTGTATGATGTGACATCCTTGATGAAGAAGCCAGCAGGGAGCTGTTCACAGCTATAGTCATCTGGAAACATAGCTTTGAAACGCAGAGAAGCTCATCCTCTCAGGTGATTTTTCTTTCTCTTTTTCCTTCCTTTTCTTCTTCTTAAATATGATGATATTGGATCATACTGCCTTTTATGCTAACCACGATACCGTCAGGAAGCAACAGTACTTTTGTAGTACTGCCTCAAAATGTGACACAGTCCCTTCCTTATCCCATTCTTAGATTTCCCTGAACTTTCCAAATGCTTCAAAAAGCCATGACAGCCACGGGAGTGAAGGTAACAGCTCTCTTACCCTGAGAGTCCATAAACCAGGGACCTCCAAAAACCTCCTTTCACTTAGCTCTTCAGCCTGACCTCCAGAAAGAAGGTGGGGGGGTGGGAGGGAAGGGGAGGCTTCCATTCAGATAGAACAATAGGACCAACAGAACCTTCATCAGCCAAAACACTGATTGTTACTAGTGTGGCACTAGGATGGTGATGATAATACTTGTACTACCCTCCTCACCAGCTTGTTAAGGGAAGGAGGTAGGTGGTATAGTGGACAGGGTACTGGGTCTGGAGTCAGGAAAACCTGAATTCAGATCTGCCCTACTTACTATCTACATGACCTTAGGCATGCCTTAACCAGTCTGCCTCAGTCTCCTCATCTGTAAAATAGGGATGACAATCGCACCCACCCCCCAAGGTTGAGATAAAATGAGATGATATTTGGAAAGTGTTTGGCAAACTTGAAAGTGCTATATAAATGTCAATTATTGTTAATAAAACTTAGGTTACTCAGATTATAGAATGTAAGGAATGGGAAAGACCTTAGGAGGTGACCTTAGTCCAACCCCCTTCGTTTTTCTCATCGGAGAACGTGATCCCTGAATTGTTGAAAGCCATTTTCAGTGTAGAAGCTGCCAGATCCTGGGTTATCCTGATAGTGCTACCACAGTATTCAAATGGTTTTCTCTTGGAAGCCTGTAATATTTTCTCCTTTAACTGGGTATTCTGGAACCTGGCAATAACATTTCTAGGAGTTTTCTTTTG
>CM053595.1:375200-411781 GCA_028646575.1 Pseudocheirus occidentalis | reverse complement strand
ATTTACTCTCATTGAATCTGTCTTAGGGAAGAAATGGCATAAACTCTAAACTGGGCATCTTGCCACACAAGAGAGTAGGGCGTGTGGGGATGAAAGGCAGGATGACGGAGGGGAGGGCAGGGTCTGGGGGTGGGATGCTGGATGCTCACACTTCAATAAAGAGACAGAGACAGGGTAGAGAACAGAACAAGGGGGGCAGGGATAGGAAGGAGGGACATATCATTGTCACAATATGTCCACTATGAAGATGTCCTGTATAATCACACCTACACAGCCTGTATTGAATTGGTTGTCCTTCTAGCGGGGGTGGGTAACAAGGGAGTAACCAATAGAATCTAGAATTTAAAGCTCTGCAATACCTGCAACTAGGGATCAAGATACACAGGGGCTGGGGTAGGGAGATGCTCCCTGCCCTACCAGAAAGTTAAAGAGCAGACCAGGGAGGGGCTCTACAGTTGGATTGCTGTTTGGGGGTTGGGGTAGGGGAAAGACGGGGAGAAAATTTGTAATTCAAAAATCTCATGAAAATGAATGATGTAAACAAGAAAACAAATAAAATTTGTTACATTTAAAAAATAATAAAATGATAAGTAAACACTATACTCACTGTGATCTAGAGTAAATTTGCCCAGAGACCCCCAGCCCAGAAACCAAATCATTTAGTCCAAGGAAAACATTAAACTTGGGCACAGCAGCTTCCAGGGAGGAAGACCATGATCTATGGTCTAAAGCAGTTGTCATGGATGGCTCCCACACCAAGACTCTGGAAGACCTAAGATAAGTCACTCTGTAAGGGGGGAACAATGAGGTTCTATTTCAGCTCCTTCCCCCCTTCTCTCTTCTCCCTGCCATCTCCCTTGCCCCCCCAATACCATCCCCCACCCCCCTCCTCCTTCCCCCACTCCCTCAACCCTGCCTTCCCACACACAAAGGAAGGCCTTTTACTGGTCCATGACTGAGACAGCTGCCTCTGGATTTTGACCTGAAAGAACATCACAGAGTCTCATGGCCAGATGCTCTTCAGCCAATGCCGGTAGCAGAAACTCCACAGGCCGGCAGTGTCTGGCAGTGTCCAAAGGAGATGATGCACATTGAGCAAGGTCTCATTCGGTGGAGTCATGTTTGATGTAGCAGAATTCGTGGAGAGCCACAGGGAGGAAGAAGGGAAAAGAGAGGGGAGGTAAAGGGGTCATTTCTGTTCCCTTCTTACTCAACAATCTGCAATGATTCCCCAGCCAAACAATGTTCAAACACCTTGTCCTGACATTCAAGGCCCTCTGTAATTTGTCCCCAAAGGACTCTTCCAGCACCAGCCTCACTACTCCCCTCCAGGAACCAGATTTTTCCAGCCAAATTGTTCTCTTCCATTCCTTCAAACTCACCCTCACTCTTTCTTCTCTCTCCCCTTCTTCTCATGTTTGTTCTCTCAACTGGAATACTAACCTCTCTGTTGACTAAACTACAATTCGTTCTTCAATTCCACCTCCTCCACGAAGCCCTCCCTGACCACCTCAGTAGGTAATCTTAGTCCTCTTCCCTAAACTCCTATGTTATTTGCTGTAGACATAGACAATATTGTTGTAGGTGATATAGATGATATTTACTGTCTATACCACTCATATGATAAGTATACACTACTTTTGTTTGGTAGTCGCATTTTTGTTCTACTGACAATTAAACAACTAGCTATTAAGAGTCTATGGTGTGCAAGGCAGTTTTGGAAACACTGCAGGCTAGTCCCACATAGACCACGTTCTACCGTGACAGTGGCTACCACTACTACATGACATCCAACTATCCATAGTAAGAGAGGGCAGTAGCAGGGAGAGAGCTGACCTTAGAGCTGGGGGTTCCTGGGTTCAAATCCTGATACTGACACACACTGGCTCGCTCTCCAATTACATCGCAGAGCAACTGTTGATCTGCATTGGTACAGGGAGCCTGTTCCCCAGGAGCCTCTATCGAAGAAATCCCAAGCCCGCAAGATGCTCTGGAGCAAGCAGCCCTTGGACCTTTGCGATCGCTTAAATTTCCAGTGTGAAGAGACTGAGGGCTAAAATATAAATGACTTACCCAAAGTCACACAGAGAGAGCATGAGGGGAGAGGAGGGGAGGGAAGGGGAGAAGAGGGGAGGAGAGGGGAGGGGAGGAAAACTGAATTCGAAATGTTCTAACTCTAAACCCAGGGTTGTTCCACTATACCATCATGACAATAGTGAGCTTTTTAAGCGGAAGGACTTTGTTTTATAAGCCCCTGTATCTCCCACAGGGCCTTTCGCATAGCAGGCATTCAATAAATACTTGAAGCTTGAATGGTTCTTTACAAAAGGATCCATCAAAGGATTTCTTTAAATGTCTGACCTAATGCATTTTAAGAATGACTCAAGTGAAATTCCACAGGCAGGAGGCACACCCCTTTGAGGGATAGGTCTATGACAAAAAGCAAAGTATACCTCTAGCTGCTTTTTGGATTACTGGCCAGATACCTCTGGGTTGCTTATGAGCCTCTCAACAGAAGCCAATGTTGAATAACTTAGACAAAAGTCTTTTTACATCAGTGTATGGGAGGAAAACACCCTGTCCTAATTTTAGCCACTGTCAATCATACGCTGTGGCCTGTCTGCACAAGAGACCTTCTGGACCTTCTAAATGAGGACAGAATTCTACTAATTGGAGGAAATGCCAGCTCTTCTGCCATTGGACGCTATAAGCAGCTGCCTCAGCCAAGAATAGCATCCAGACCCAGCAAAGGTTCAATGAGTGCATACAAAGCTGGAGGCACATTTATATTCTGTGTTGAGAATACCCTCTTGCCATAATTACTTGGAAAGATCCCACTGAACCAAATGAAGGAATTTAGGCATAGTAAGAAGATCTGTAATTCTTTCTGAATGTGTAAGTACTACACCATTGAAGCTTTAACACACTACCTGGGTGACCATGGGCAAGGGATATTGGGGAGAAGGGTACAGGATTTGAGTAGATGTTGGATTAGATGACCTCTGAAATCCTGTTCTATTCTAAGAGCCTCTGAGCCTCGACTTCCTCATATGTCACATGGGCATAACATTCGCACTGTCTACCTCACAGGGCTACAGTAAACACTGTACACTTTATATTCAATCAGTCATTTCAGTTGTGTCTGACCCTTTGTAGACCCCATTTGGGGCTCTGTTGGTAAAGATACTGGAGTGGTTTGGCATTTCCTTTTCCAGTTCATTTTACAGATGAGAAACTGAGGCAAACAGGGTTAAGTGACTTCCCCAGGGTCACACAGCTAATATCAGAGCAGCTTTGAACTCATGAAGAAGAGTCTTGCAGACTCCAGGCCTGGCACTCTACCCACTGCTCCACCTCTCTGCCTTTGTAAACTTTACAAGGTTATGTAAAAATTAATGATAACTGTTTATTTTCCCCTGTTCTTAAATGTCTTGGGAGTGTGAAAGATGTTGAGAGAGAAGATGCAAATTGAGAGCGAAGAATATGTCCTAAGATCACCTAGAAGTAATACAGAAATTCCAGGGTCTCAGCGTTTCCATTTAGAACCTTCTGTGGCTCACCATTACTGACCCAATGAAAGGGAGACTCCTTATCCCGGCATTCAAGGACCTCCCCATTGCACAGTAAGTCTTCACCTTCCCTTTCCAGACTCACTTATGCTATTCCCTTCTACGTTCCATGCTCTAGCTCAACCAGCCTACCACCCTTCCTTGAGAGCACGTTGCTCTTTTTCCCACGCCTATTTCTCAGCTCACACTGGACTGTCCGACTGCTCTCCCCTCCCTCCACAACTGCCTTTTAAAATCCTACAGACCATGAAGTCTGCCCTGATCGCCCCAGCTTGTACCCTGCCTCCCTTCTAATCTCATAACACTTTGCATTTCTCTTACGCAATTATTATGTCAAATTTTGCATCATATTGACATGTGAACACTTCTTGTATCCCCTGATAATAATTCCCATTTATAAAGCACATCCCATTTACAAAATACGTTCTTCACAAAAGGCAGGCAGTGGAGATGATGTAGACATCCTTGTCCCCATCTTGCAGACAAGAAAACAGGATGGAGAGGTCAATGTTAAGTGTTAAAGACAGGACTGAAACCCATTTCTAATTCCAAGTTTGATAGTCTTTCTACTGGTTTTTCTATTGTTTTTTAACTTTTCTATTGTTCTATTACCTAACCTTTAGAGAACTCAACTCTTTAACTGCTTATGGGGAGGGGGGAGAAGGAGATGAGGCACATGAATCTGAGACTTGATGATTTTTGTGTCTCTCCCAGCACATACTTAGAGAACTTTGTACAAAGTATGGCTTAATAAATATTTGTCAAATGAATATGTCATAAATTTAGCCTTGAATCTGAGACCAAAGAACCTGGGTTCTAGTCCTATCTCTCCCATTTACTAGCCATATGACTTTGGTCAATTCACTTGGACTCCCAAAACTTTAGGGAGTTGAACATCAAGAAGAAAAGAAATTAAATATATATGTATAAAATATGGATATAATGTGTAACTATAATACATATAATAAATAATACAAATACATTTCTGTATTACATATAATATATAAAGGCTTCAATAATAAAATATGATATAAACAACAAATATATTTATATGTATATGTGTATATGTATGCATGTGCGTGTGTATGTATGTATATATGTGTATATGTGTATGTGTACATGTGTGTACCTATCAGTCTCTGTGTGTATGTATGCATGTATGTTAAAAGCTCCTACTATGCATCAGACACTGTACTAAGGGTCTTACACACATTACCTCATTTCATCTTCACAACAATCCCCAAGGCGTTACTATTGTCCCTGTTTTCTAGTTGAGGAGACTGAGGCAGTCTCTAAGCTGCTTGCCCAGGGTCATAGAGCTAGTATGAGGCAAGATTTGAACTAGGGTCCTGCAGACTCTAGGTCCAGTACTCTATCCACCACACCACCATAGGGACAATTACACTTGTACTGCCCGCCTTACAGGATTGATGTTAGGAGCAAATGAAACGTATAGAAGTCACTTTGTGAATTGTAAAGCATTAGCTATAAATGTCAGCTACCCCTGCTACTACTACTACTAATAATAATGAATAACCTCTGACAGAGTCATTCTCTGATGCTTCAGTATTACCAGAGTTCTTAAAGATGATGCCAGCAAACCTTTCTTTCTGCTGGGCTGCCTCTCCAATCCACCCTCCGCATAGCTGCCAACATTACTTTCCTAAAGGTAACATCTGGCTAAATCCCTTCCCTATTCAATGCATTCTAGTGACTCCCTTTGGATTCTAGGATCAAATATTGTTTCATCTTTATCTCATCTGTTTTAATTTCTATTTTTTGTGTTTTATAAATAAATACATATATTACAGGGAGGCAAAAAGGCTGAAGATACTGTCCTAGAGCAGCATCAATTTACAGAATAAATTCATTTGCAAAATCTTACAGAGGGGGGCGGCTAGGTGGCACAGAGAATAGAGCACTAGCCCTGGAGTCAGGAGTACCTGAGTTCAAATCTGGCCTCAGATACTTAACACAAAAAAACTAGCCGTGTGACCTTGGGCAAGTCACTTAACCCCAACTGCCCTCCAAAAAAAAGCAAAAAAAAAAAATCTTACAGAGGAAGATAATGGAAATTTATTTTTATTTTTTTGGAGGGGGGAAGGTAGGGTAATTGGTCAAGATCACATGGCTAGTTTTGTGTTAAGTGTCTGAAGATGGATTTGAACTCAGGTCCTCCCAACTCCAGGGCTGGTGCTCTATTTACTGCACCACCTAGCTGCCCCTATAATGGACAATTTCAAATAGTTTTGTCTCCAAAAATAGCAAAAAGCAATAGATGGAAAAACTAGTTTGCCGAAAGCTTGGCAAGAAACCCAATTAAGGTGAATCATCCCAAGAGCATTTAAGGATAAAACTGAAAAGACAACAAACAGAAAGTAGATAAAATTTGTCAAAATTTCCATAATAAACTGTTTTCTCTGTCAAATGTCAAAAATGGCAGTGGAGTCACAGTCCTCCCACTGCTTATCAGACCCTCACAGCCTGCAGAAGGAAACAGAAAGAAATGGCAAGAAAGGAGACAAAGAAAGACCAGACGAACACTCAGCTATGTGATGGAAGTGACGCAACCTGAAGGGAATTTAGGATTTGATTCTCAAGTTGTCTAAAGAGAAGATGCTGAGCAACAGAAGGATATCAAGGAGAGTATTCTTATAATTAAAAATGTGACTGAGATGATGTTAATAATGATCCTTTTTATCCATATTCTCTCCTACACTTCGATGGATCTGGTGCCTAATCCATGTAGGTAACCCATCCAAAGAGTGCCAATCACCACCCATATGCGCCTTCTCCTCCTGCACAGCTCTTTTCCTGAAAATTCTCTGCAGAGACCTCCCCCCATACCACAATGTGCAGAGGATGCTTTTCTAGATCCCTTGACATCGCGTGGACCTCGAGGGATTCTACAGCCTGTCAAAAAGTGCAACTCAGCCTTGCTACCAGCCCAGCCCACATCTTTTTACAGGTGTACATCTCTTCAATGATATTCTTTAGACCGTTTCTTTCTCCTGCGTAGTTAGTTCTTTGATGATAACCTATTCACTCACATCTACGTGCAACTTTCCATTGCCAATTGAAAAACTGGGAACTTTAATTCTTTGAAGACTGTAGTATTAATCACTTGAAGACATGCAGAATATCACTAGGGAAATATTAATATTAAAACAATGGTCCCTTGTTTCAGGGAGAAGTTTGGGGTCATTAAAAGCACCATACAACCTCCCAAAGACAAGCCAGACTGCTCTCCTCCTATTCAACCTAGGGCTAAATTCATGATTCATCAGCAGTTATTACCCAAGATTATCTACTGATTGACTATTTTTATAAATTGTTCATTCAGGGGAATAAGCAGCATTTTCCATTTGCTTTTTTTTTTCCCGTATGTATTGTTAGTCTGAACTCTTTAAGGGAGGGTAGATCTCATTTAGCAGGCTCTGCAGGGTTTCAGGATTTGATGCAATTAGCGCAATGCACCCACAAGAAGCAGCAGCTGAAAGACCTCAATGCCACTAGGGAATCTCTCTTCCATTTGGACTCTGTATACGACATCCTCCATGGGAGTGATAAGCACCTTTGGGGAATAGACTGTTCGATGCTTCACTTGATATTAAGATTCAGGGGGGCTTCAAAATTATTTCTGTTGCTTGTCTATCAAAGAATCTCATATCATTTATATATATATATATATATATATATATACACACACATTGGATACAGTTTGTCATAGGTGAACTCCTTTAAAAGGGAGCATTTTGATTTTGTGTCAAAATTTAGTGCAGGCTGGGTATGCACAGGGGAGGAATCTGGGGTGATACCTGAGGAATTGCAATAGCAACATGACCCACATCAGGCTCATTTTCTCCTTTTTGTGAATTGACATAAAAGCATGTTGTTACCTTATCATTTACCTTCAAAAGAGTTTAGCTTCTAATTTTGATCACCAAGTGTTCCATGAAATTACATTCCTTATTTCCTTTGTACACATGAAACAACTCTCCCAACCTCTTTATTTATATCTCTAAGGAAAACTTAAGAGTTATAGCTCATAAAGGCATAATTTCCACCAAGATGTAACTTTCTTATACCTTCTGATTTCATTTATAGCAAGAATGTCAAAGTTAATATGATTCAATTTCTCTAATAGGGTGTTAACATGTTGATCATTGTACAGGGAACTCACATTTGGACTACCAATAATTAAACTAATGGTTATAGACATTTTAAGAACTATATTATTCTTCCATTTATTGCAAGAGCAGAAGATATAGAGTAGATGTGAGGACACAGAGAAACAAGGGTCATTTTGTATTTTGTTTTGTTTTATGAATTGCTATGGCTAAAGAATTCATCATGAGGTAAGCAATCTACTAGAGGCAAGGACTGCTCTCTGATCTCTCCAAGATCATTATTAGAATTATCTCCATACATAATGAAATTGTTCAATCAAATCAATGGTTGTTTCCTTCCCTCTTAAAATATGTCCCGTACAGGACATTGTTGACTACTCCCTTCTTCAAGATATTCTCTCCTCCCTGAGATTTCCTAGGAGCCTCTCCCCTGGTTCTCTTTCTACCTAACTTTTCTGTCTCCTTGACTAGCTCATTATCCATATCATTATAAAATTATATGAAATTATTAAAAGAGAACAGACAGGCATTCACAAATAATATTCTACAGGAGTCCACATTGTTATAGCTACAATGTGATTAAAAGTACAGAGAATACAAGATCCCATTATGCTGCTTGTTTGTTGACTATGAAAAACATTTGATTTGGCTCTACCCATGCTCCAGGCTTTCCTCCAACAAGATGTCGCCTTGTTTGTTCACCAAATGTTTTTGTCACTATCATGGAGGATCAGAGAATTCAAGAGGCTTGCTCAAAGTCACACAAAGGTAGTCAATAGCAGAACAAAGGCTAGAACCCATGTCTTCTGAATTCAAGTATAGCATTCTTCCCACCACATCAGGTTGATCCCTGAGTGTCACATAATGGCTAAAAATTTAAGGGTATAATTTAACAAAAGGAGACTCTTAGAAACCTCAGAGAGACCTGTTTCAAGTGCCCAGATCCAACTGTCACTCCAACTACTTGATATAAATTCTAGTGACTCCTTAATACCTCTGGATTAAAAATAAAACCTTTTTTTTCTAGCCTTTAAAGTTCTCAAACCTGGTCCTGGCCTGTTCTAACTTCATTATGCTGTACTCCCCCTATGGCACACTGTGATCAAGCCAAACTGGCTATCCCTCTGTTCCTTACACAGGACCCTCCATCTCCTGCTTTCATACCTTCACACTGGTCACCTCCATGCTTGGAATGTACCTTTCCTTACCTCCACTTGAAAGAGTTCCTCTCTTCCTTCGAGAGGGAGCTGAAAGTTAACAATGATCACTTAACTGCCAAATCTGTTGGAGTTTTTAATGTTCATCATAGAGGCGAGTGAAATACTAAATGGAGCACTGGGCCTGGGGTCAAGAAGACCTGAGTTCAAGTCTGACCTCAGACACTTACTAGTTGTGTGACCCTGAGCAAGTCACTAAACCTGTCTGCCTCAGTTTCCTCGGGTGTAAAATGGGGGCACCTCCCTCTGAGTTTGTTATGCGGATCAAATGAGAGATTAATTGAAAAGTGCTTTGCACAATGCCGGGCACATGGCAGCCCCTTGATAAATTACTGCTTCTTTTCTTCTTGAACTGTCTCTTGCATTTCACATTGGCGGCTACTTTCTCTTCTTCAAGACATTCCCTCAGCTCTGGGATTTTATGACACTGCTTTCCCCGGGTTCTCCTTCTGCCCGATTTCTCAGGCTCCCTGGTTGATTTATCATCCATATCATGCCCCCTAACTGTGGCTGTTCCCCACCATTACCTATGTATTCTTGCTCAGTGACTTCATCAACTCCCATAATTTTAATTACCATCTCTATATAGATGATTCACAGATTTATATATCCAGCTCCTATCTCCCCTGAGCTTCAGTCCACATTACCAATTGCCTATCAGACATTTCAAAATGGATCTTCCAGAGATATTTCAAACTAAACATCTCAGAGATATCTCACACTAAATATGTCCTAAACTGAACTTATTATCTTCCCCCACATACACCCCAAACCTATTCCAAACTTCCTTATTTCTGATGAAGATGCTTTTAGCTTCCAATATTTGTAACTTGGCATTATTCTTGACTCCTCATTCCTTCCTCATCCCATACAGTAAATCAGCTGCCAGATCTTGCTGTTTCTACACCTCTAAAACTCTTCCATTAAACCCATCTCTCCACTCACACAGTTGCCACTTCAGTTTAAGTCCTGATCACCTCTTACCTAGATTATTGCAATAGCCTCCTAATTGGTGTCCCTGCCTCAAATCTCTCTTTGCATTTGCTTTTTTTCCCTTAAGTACGTGTAACAAGACTCTGTACTTACTCTTCCAACCCAGATACAAATTAGTTGGTTAGGTCCCCAGAGTTCATGGGCCATAGCTCCCTCTCAGGGTTCTAGGTGTACCACATGAAGGGCAATGAGGTTCTTCTAATGCCACTGATTGACTGAAGACCTCATTCTGATATGTTATTCCCCAGGATCATTTATTAGTAGCTCTTTGGTATTATCAGTTGCTATCTCCATAATATCCCTCTTAAGCAATTAACAGCCATGAACTTTTACAAAAAGATATTTACTAAGGGGCAAGAACAAAAATACAAACAAATTCCCCTGAACAGAGACCCCCCTCTCTCTCTCCTCTGCCACCTCAGGCCCTGGGTAAAGTGGGCTCAGACTTCAAATGGCTACTACAAACATCCCTACCACCACCAGTTCACTTCCAGGTCTGCCATGGATAAGCAGCATCCTCACTTGCAGGATATGGTGCCTTGGTTGCCAGGTAAATCCTCTGCTGAATTGGGCTCAGCAGTTCACTCCTCATGAATGACTACAGCCCACTAGGTTGGCTCTTCCAACCTTTCCAAGCTTACAAGGTCCTTCTGTCCTCAGTACTATTTCCCCTAAGATCAAGACAGAATAAAGAACAAGGACAGAAGAGGCAGCAAAGCCGTGCATTAATGATAGAATGCCCTACCAAGTGGTCTTGACAGGGAGCTAGGGGTCCAAGCTCTCTCTGTCTCTCTCTGTCTGTCTCTCTGTCTGTCTCTCTGTCTCTCTCTGTCTCTCTCTGTCTCTCTCTGACTCTGTCTCTCTGTCTCTCTGTCTCTCCCTCTCTTTCTCTCTGTTTCTGTCTCTCTGTATGTGTCTCTCTCTGTGTGTCTCTCTGGGTCTCTGGGTCTCTCTCTCTCTCTCTCTCTCTCTCCCCACCATCCCAGAGACTTATTATATTTCTCATCTTGATTGACATTGAAAAAGAGAAAATTGAGTTTCTCTAGAGGAGCCTTTTGATGTATTCTTGTTTCCGTTTCAGTAGTCAATTTAAAAGTGAGGTTGTGTATGTGTGTGTGTTTTGTGTGTTTTCTTTGCCACATAGTAACCCAAAAAATGATCCTAAAAGACCTGCGTTTATTCCGAATCAGAGGCATGGTCTTTACACATCATCACACATTTCCCAAATTAGGCTCACCGAGTATCCCACATAGACCAACAGCAAGATTCCCCCCCTCCACACACACACACACTGAAGACTGGCCCTCCATTCCCCATCATACACAGATCTAATCATGTCACTCTTCTTGTTCAGTAAATCCCAATGGCTCCCTATTGCCTCTAGGATAAAATATAAACCCCTGTGTTCAGTTTTTAAAATTCTTCCCAACTTGGAACCACTCCCAAACTGTCCTTCAATCTCCATGTCTTTGTACTGGCCATCCCCCATAACTATAATGCTTTCCTTCCTTCTCTCTGCATCAGAGAATCCCTGTCTTTCTCCAGCTCAAATACAATTTTGACATGAAAGCTTTCTTCATTTTCCCACCTGCGAGGGACCTCCCTCGCTCCCTGCCTTGCATTTCTTTGAATTTATTATGTATATTCTAATACAGGCATTTCTTGTCTTCCTCATTCAAATGTAGATTCTCAGTAAGGATTATTTTATTTGTACCCCCAGTGCTTAGTACAGGCCTATAACATAGTGGGTGTTTAAGAAATGATTGTTGAAAGTCATTTCCCAATTGATAAATGGTCAAAGGATACGGACAGGCAGTTTTCAGAGGTAGAAATTAAAGATATCTTTAAGCATATGGAAAAATGCTCTAAATCACTATTGATTCAAGAAATGCAAATCAAAACAACTTTGAGATACCACATCTCACCAGTCAGATTGGATAAGATGACAAAACAGGAAAATGACAAGTGCTGGAGAAGATGTGGAAAAATTGGAACACTAATGCATTGTTGGTGGAGCTGTAAACTGATACAACCATTCTGGAGAGCAATCTAGAACTATGCCCAAAGGGCTATAAATAATTGCATACCTTTTGATCCAGTAATACCACTTCTGGGGTTGTATCCCAAAGAGATCATAGAAGTGGGAAAAGAACCCATATGTACAAAAATATTTATTGCAGCTCTCTTTGTGGTGGTAAAAAACTGGAAACTTAGGGGATGCCCATCCATTGAGGAATGGCTAAACAAGCTGTGGTATAGGAATGTAATGGAATACTATTGTGCTATAAGAAATAGGGAGGAGATGGACTTCATAATTATCTGGAGAAGCTTATACAAATTGATGCTAAATGAGAAGAGCAGAAGCAGGAAAAATTTGTACACAATCACAGACACATCATATGTGTGACGACCAACCTTGATAAACTGGACTCTTCTCAGCAATACACAACTATAAGACAACTCTACAAGTCTCAGGATAGAAGGAGATGTCTACATTCAGAGAAAGATCTAGAAAAAGACAGAGGTTAAATGGAGACTGAAGAAAACACATGCTCTCTTTCTTTTCCATGTTTGTTTTTCTTTCTTTTTTCCCATTGTTCATTCCATCAGTTACAACCCTTCTATACAACCAGGCTAATGTTCAGTTTGAAAGTATTTACAGATCCTA
Organism: Pseudocheirus occidentalis; assembly: GCA_028646575.1. Taxonomy (NCBI): domain Eukaryota; kingdom Metazoa; phylum Chordata; class Mammalia; order Diprotodontia; family Pseudocheiridae; genus Pseudocheirus; species Pseudocheirus occidentalis. Next base: position 399,204 of record CM053595.1, on the reverse strand, counting down.
TCCTTGATTGCATGCCACCATGTAAGGGGGTTGGAGGGAGGGGAGAAAATTTGAAACTCAAGGGATTGTGGAACCGAATCATGTAAAACTAAAAGTAAATAAACAAGCCAATAAAAAAAGAAAGGCTTGTTGATAATGATCAATAATAATATTAAATAAGGAAATTGAGTCAACACAATGGCTACCATGGTCACATAGTAAGTAAGTGATGGGGTCAGGTCTGGAACCCAGGCATCCTGAATCCCAAAACCAGTACTTTTGCCATTAGACTTCACGTCAAGGACTGCAGCAACCAATTAGAAGCTCACTTTATAATTCAGTCCCAGCAAGTTCCTGTGATTTATATATCCCCTCTGGCTTCATGTAACTGTGATTTTGCAACAGGCTTTGGCCCAAAGCAATAAAGATTTGACCTGACCTGATCTATGGAACTCTCTAAAATGACATCAGTAAATCAGAAGCACTGATTCAGACAAGTTGGAAGCACTTGCTTGTTCCAAGAAAAGAACATTTCATTCTGTTTGCATTCACTACAGTGAATACTGGCTGGCAGTATTTTTAGCTTAAAGCTAAATTTTCCCTGCCATAACTTACAGAAATTTATGCTACCACAGCTTCCATGGTATCAAAGACAACTGAAACCTAGGCTTCTGAGCTTGGCCACTGTGTCTCAGTTACTATTCCCAGACCTGTTTTCAAATCCCAGACTCTTGCAGTCTGATGTATGCCCAGATCAGCACAAGTAACTAAAGAGAATGTGAGGCAGGTTAGACTCAGCCCCTTCTCTCCAGAGAAAGGCTTTAGCTTGGAAAGCAAGTCATATGTGGCATTGCTACGCTAGCCCATTTACCAGCACCAGAAGCCAGTGAAGCTGCTGTCCATGGTAAAACCCAGGGAGCCAAATCTGTGGAAGCTATGAGTGATTGTTCCCATTGGAACTTGAAGGCTGGTTAGTTCAACACATGAGAAAACTCAACTATTTAAGTCTTTTAAATCTTCTCCAAACCTTGTCTTACAATCACTGACACCACAATTGATCTGAGAGAACAGAAAGGTAGCAGTTGTTATCAATAGCTTTAATGAGTCTTACTTTGAGGCTGCCTGCTCACAAGTCTACAAAAGCAAGGACAAGTGACCCTCTGGTTCAGTATTTGAGTTGACCCATCTGCAGTAGAAAAGCAGCATGTGTTTGAAGATGGAGACATTGGGTGATATCTCTTCATGACACAGCAAAGCAACACTGAAGAATCTAGCTACCTGAATGACTCCCTGAATGTCCATGTTCTTGGAGAAAACATTTTGTAACAGGCTGTGACATAAACTGCCTGAGCTCCTAAACACAGAGAATACCTAAGAGGTGGAAAATAATTCCATGGCAATGTCAGCAGTATGTTCATCCTTGACAATACCTTCTTTCCTTTTTTTGCAATTATGCCTCTATTAAAGGCCATAGGACCCTGAAAGATTTCTCGTCTAGATTGCTTGCCAGCATTCTATTTCCCTTCATTCCCAAATATCACCTTGGGAGTCATATCCTCTCTCTTTATTCTCATCCCTTATGAGTTCATGTCCTGTGAACATGTCCACGTACATCCCACCCTTTACTTTCTTTCTATTCACTTTTTCTCAGGTGCCTGTGGAACCACCAACATATCGTGAATAAAACCCCCCTAAATCATTCCCTGTTCTACCATCATTCCTTCCACTACCTTGTTATAACTGAAAACTAACTTCCTTCTGACAACACTGCATGCCTAGAAATTCTCCCCAATAAGAAAGTCATCCCTTATCCTTTACTACCTACACCCACCACCACCACTTACAAGTTGTTTTGCCACCATCTCAGTAATTTCTCTTGTAGCAGACTTTCTACCCACTTGTCTCTATCATCTACCTACTCCCCCTACATACTTTCAGTTCACCTCAACAACCCCAACATTTATCCTCATTTTTCTCTTGTGCTCAGTTACTTCAACGTGCAGTGATTGGCCCTTCTGGCTTCCTGACCTCACTCTTCAACTCCAACAATGTTCATTTCTGCTTCTCTTCTACCACCATAGGCATGACCATACATCCAAATTGTTCCATCTCCAAGATTTGAACTCTAAAATGCCCCCTCTTTGAACAAAACCCCCATCCTTCCACTCTATCACTCTGGTGGAGTCTACTGTTCACCCTCAGACTACCTCCAGTCCCTATTTTCCTAGTCCATCATTCCCCTCTGAATACATTTATCTCCTATTCAGCTAGAAACCCAGGGTGAGTCATTTCAATGAATGGCTCATCATTGCTATACAGCACTTTCTCCCTTTGATCTTCAACCATGGATGCTAGGCTAATCCTGGGCAATTCCTGCCTTTCAACATCTCCACCTTTCTTTTCTCTACCCGGTATTGATAGAAACTGTCACAAGACCACAGTGACTGGGACCACTATAAAGTCATGCTATCTAACTTATTAAGTATCAGAGAAACAGAATCTCAGACTTGGAAGCAGCTGGTGGCACAACGAATTGAGTACAGGGCTTGGCGTCAGGAAGAGCTGATATCAAATATAGCCTCAGACGTTTCCTAGCCTCATGACTTTGGGTAAGTGTCTTAACTTCTGTTTCCTCAGTTTTCTCAATGGTAAAATGGGGGTAATAACAGCACCTACCACCCAGGGTTATTGTGAAAATCAAAAGAAGATACTATTTGTGAAAGCATTTAGCACAGCACCTGGCACATGGCACAAGGCACTATTTCCCTTCTCCCTATTTAGAGATGGAAGGGAACCTTGAGATCATCATTTCCAAAGTGTTCCTTTTATGGATGAATAAACTGCCACCCAAAAGGGCTGGGCGAATTGCCTAAGTCTACAAGTTGTGAGCCCAGGATTTGATCCTTAGTCCCCTCACTTCAAAGTCTAGTACTTTTCTAGCATATTTTGGCACTGGCCAAAAGTCTCTCATTCACTTATTGTACTCTCCATGTGACATCTGCAGCAGCTCTTCCAAGCTTTTTCCTCTTTCTTCAAGCTCCCAAGTCTACCTCTATCTTCTTCACTTTCAGAAGAAAACCTTATGATATTCTTCTACATTACTGAGAAGAGAGAAACCATTATGGGAGCTCTTTCTCCAGTGTCTTCCCTCATCTTCTCCTCCTCTGCAGTCCCAGAGACATCCTCCTACCTTCTCTCCTTCCCACCTAAGCAAATTTCTTCACCTATGCCATCAACTTCACCCCCTCCCACACCCACCAGAATCTTGTTCCCTCAATCATCCCCACTCTCAGGCATCCTCAGTCTTTTTTTGCAGTACTGGAGTTTTCCCTTTTGCCTGTTTACAAACAAGCTCAGTTTTACCAACATAAAAACCCTTACCTTGACACTGCTACCCCTACAAGCCAATAATCCTATCATTCTACTTGAAAGAATAGTCCTTGACACTTGTAATATCACTTCTCCCCTTACCCCCATTACTCTAGCAGAAACTACTCTTTCAAAAGCCAATCTTCATTTTTCTTGACTTCTCTGCAGCATTTAGCATCATTACCCACCCTCTCCTTCTAAATGTCCTTGGCTTCCATGACACAGTATTGTCATTTTTCCTGACTGCTTCTTATCTGTCTCCTTTCATGGCTATTAATTTCTCTATATTCTCTTCCTTAGCAATCACATATGCTCCAAGAACTTCAAACAACACTTGTAACTAAGCAGTTAGGTGCCTCAGTCCATAGACTGCTGGGTATAAAGTCAAGAAAACCTGAGATCAATTTTGACCTCAGATACTGTAGAGGCAACCATACCAGCATACCCAGGATGGCTAACACAGGTTCTTAGATCTGCTTTACTAGGAAAGATAGCTGTTTGAGGGGTCAGCAATCTTTTTCAATTACTTTCACTAGTTCAGGGGAAAAGTCAGCACCCTGAACTTCAGAGAAAATACAAGCAGGGAAATGAAGCCCAACAGACAGGGCTCTGACTGCCTGAATCAATTACACACTTTACATACATCCCCGGATCTAGAGAGTCTTTACATCTGAGGAGGTGGGAGCTCTGAACACATGGCCACTAGGAATCTCAACTAGGGAATCACAAGATCTTTCTCATAAGCGAGCCCCCGAAGCAAAATATCAATTCAGAGTTTATATACACTTCTCAGATCCAGAAGGCATTGCAACCCTTGTGATTCAGTGTCTAATCAGAAATTAACAAAAGGTGTGAAAGCCTTCCTGCAAGCAAGCCTCCCATAAGGAAGATTCCCTTAATGGATTCCAGGTGAGGACTATCAATGGGCTGGGAGTATGTTATACCACATTAATTATTTGTGTGACCCTGGACAAGTAACTTAACCTCAGCTACCTTAATCTCCTTATCTCTGAAATGGGGATAATAATAGCACCTAATTCCTAGGGTTGTTGTGAGGATAAAATGAAATATTTGATGAACATTTTGCAAACCTTAAAGCCCTATGCAAGTGAGATACAGAAATTTTAAAGGTCTAACAATTAAAAACTAATAACAAAAAAGGATGATAATTTTCTTCATTTACATGCTCTTTCCTTGCCTCAGTAAGGTGAGGAAGTGACCCTTTATATTCAAAAGTCACACCAGAAAAGAACAGGCTCCAGTAGGAACTCAAGCTGGGAAGGCTTGGGGTGTGGTCCCTGGGGCATCAGTAAATGAGCTTCTTGAAAGTGAGGACCATCTTTTACCTTTCTTTGTACCCTCAGCTCTTAGCACAGTGCCTGCCCATAGTAGGTTCTTAATAATGGAAAAGCATAAGTGGTTTACAATATATGGGTAAAAGGAGTACTCACACAGTGAATGTATAAATCATTGGTGTATTAGATCACAGGATTTAGAGTTGGACCTTCTTTATCTTAGATAAGAGGGAACTGAAGCCTGGAAAGGTTAAGTGTTTCACCCAGAATCACAGAGCCGGAGTAGCTATGTTGGTAAATTCAGGTCCTTTAGGCTTCAAATCCAAAGTTCTTTCTACTATTCAAAATTTACTCTCATAAAGTACTCAATTTTTATAATTCTCTATGGTTTAAAAAATACATCTTACAAACATTTCATTTCATCATCACAACAGCTATGATCTAAGAAAAGATACACAGTTTTCCTTCATTTTACAGCTGAGTAACTATGGCGCAGAGTCAGTGGTGAATAAGAATAGGTGCCAGTCATTGTGGCTAAGCAGTGCTGGGGCTACAAATAAGAGTAAGAAGAGACAGTCCCAGCCTTCAAGGAACTTAGAATGGATGAAAGTAATATAGAAAAGAAAGTTGAAAAGTGGCCCCCACCCTCTCCCTCCACAAAGGGAGGTTTTGGAAGGAGTTTTTGTTCTCTCCTCTAAGGTTCCAAACAGGAGGGAGAAACTAAGGAGGAAGTGTTGAGTACCAGAGCTGAAGCAGTCTCTATGATAATGAGATTCCTGGGGATGAGCTTATCCAATGGAAAGCATGATGTTCCTGATGTCAAAACCAAGCAGAGCAGCTGATGGGGAATGAGAGAGAGGAAGTGACATCCCATCCTCAAGGTCACATAAGTAATAAGGGAGAGAACACGAACCTTTTGTGCATGGGGTTTGTGTGGTGACTGGAGCATCCAGACTTCATATAAGAAGACCTAGGTTTGAATCCTGCTTCAGACCCTCACTAGCAGTGTGATTATGGACAAGTCACTTTACCTCTCTGAAACCCCTTTTCTTCATCTTCAAAATGAAGAAAATAGACTCTCACTAAACTACCTCACAGGGTTGATGTTGAGCAAAATGCTTTGCAAATCTTAAATCAGAGATTCTGATTCCAAGCAAACAGAAAGCTGCCTAAGTAGCCCCCTCAGCAGGGAGTCAACAACGACCACCACTTTTTTTCCCCCTTCAGATCCTTGCTAGAAGACCTCGTTCCCAATGAGTCACGTCGGATTCCTCCCGGAGGCGTGTCAGTGGCGCTCAGAGCAAGAGAATCGCGTCCCTCTCTCCACTCTTACTCCTCTTCACAGATCAGTGTCAGTGTTCAGAGATCCTTCTGCCCTTGTGCTCTGTGCCACGTTCTTCCACTTTCCAACCCGGTGCAGGTGAGAATTCTCTTTTATCTTTTTACCTTTATTTTTTGTTTTCTTTTTAGAGAATTTCTCCCGTTCTTACCTGAAATACTTTTTTTTTTTCTCTCTCCTAACCTGAAGAGAAGAAATAGTTTCCTCTGGTTTTCACTTTCTCCTCTAAAACACCAGCCAACTTACGCGTTCAGCTGTCAGTCAATAAGCATTGATTAAGCGCCAACTGCGAGCCAACACGATGCCTAAACACTTAGGATACAAAGACAGGGAAAGACAGCCCCTGCCTTCCAGGAACTCACAATCTAACGGACAGACGACAAAGGAACAGATGTGCACAATATACCATATACAGAACAAATGGGATATAATTAAAAGAGGGAAGGCACTGGAATTCGGAGCGGTTGGGAAAGGCTTCCTAGGGAAGGTGAGACTGTAGCAGGGACCAGCAGGCAGACGCAGAAGAGCATTGCAGCGGGAGGACAGCAAGAGAAAATACTTGGAGCTGCAGGGGCTGAGTAGAATGCAGAAACACAAACTAGAAGGCTCTCTGAAGCTCACGACAAAATTATTTTTGCTTTCCTTTTTGATTAAGGTAAGTTCTGCGGTCTTTTTTGGGGGGTGGGGGAGATAACTCCCTTGTCTAACCACTGTCAGATTGGAGGCTGAAGATAGGACCGTAATGAGATCAGCTCATTCATTTCATCTCTACCATGTCTGGATTTGGAAGGTGAAGGTGACGGCAAAAGGAAGGGGCATTTATTCCCTCTTCTGGCACCCACCTTTGGAATGTGGGCATTGGCAGCTGGGTACAGACACTGCCTTTGTCCTTTCACTGGGCAGTTTCTCCTCTCTAGTCATGGGCCTTGGCTCTACTACTTCAGAGAACTGTCTTTGTGCAGGTAGGGGCAAGCGGAAAGGGAGGGGGAAGAAATATTGGAGGAAAGTGTTATCCAATAACTCAGCCCCCTATCCTACAGCAGTGGCATCTCAGGACAAAAAAAGAACCTCAGATCTGGCTTTATGGACTTTGAAATGTTGACAATAATTAACAAATCAATATCATTAAAATTACTTTCATATCCAAGCCCCATCCAAGATTGAGGCCTAGCACCTTAGGTTGAGAGTTTGTGCCTCTGATCTCTTACATGTATGTGTGTATGCATGTGTTTATACATCTGTGCATGCACATATATGAGCATATTATATGCGTGTATGTATGTGTGTGTGTGTGTGTGTGTGTATATATATATATATATATATATATATATGCATGCAGATCTCTCTCACATATTAGCCACCGCTCACTTTCCTTCCATTTCCCTCTGCTGATAATGAAGTACACCACCAAGAAGCCGGGACAATTTATCGTTATCTAAACTGCCTGGCTAGGATACTAATTAAAACAGCAAGTAAACTATCATAAAGAACAAGGGGGGAAAGCTCTAGATCAGACATCCCTTATTTCAGACAAAAAGGGAGACAGGAAGAGGAGAGAAGCCCTTGGCCATCTGCGTGGATTCTCAGTCAGGGGCAAGTTCACCATCAGTCGGACACACCCCCTGATTCAGCCTCACTGTCCCATCTGTCTCAATGGATGCAGAAGCCAGCCCCTGCCACGGAGCCTGCTCGGGCTCCACACCAGCCATGGCCAGCTGCCCCTCTTTCTGCTGTCCCTCAAGCTCGCCTCTGCTCCATGCAGGTGGACCTGCCCTGGCAGCCACAACAGGGCCCTCTCCCTTTGAGTCATGCTCTCAGGGGTTGAGAGCACTCCCTGGGTTGTGGTACGTTTCTCCTCATGATAGCCTCTCGATTATTCCCAAACACTGGGGCCATTTGGGACATTTCCCATAAACTCGTGTAACCAGTCAACTCCACAAACATTTGTTAGGCACTTCCTAGGTTCAGGGCACCATATACTGGGAATACAATTACAAGTAGAAAGACAGGCCCTGGCCTCAAGAAGGAGTTGAAGGAAGAGTTGAGGTGAAAGTATTAGCATGGGGGCATTGTAGATAAAGATCTGGAGGGGGCAGCTGGGTGGCAGGAGCGAATAGAATACCCACCCTGGACTCAGGAGGACCTGAGTTTAAATCCAGCCTCAGATACTTAACATTTGCTAGCTGTGTGACCTTGGGCAGGTCACTTAACACCAATTGCCCTGCACTCCTCTGAAAGAAAGAAAGAAAGAAAGAAAGAAAGAAAGAAAGAAAGAAAGAAAGAAAGAAAGAAAGAAAGAAAGAAAGAAAGAAAGAAAGAAAGAAAGAAAGAAAGAAAGAAAGGAAGGAAGAAACCTGGAAAGTCAGGATTGTAGCCTGGAAAGGAATGAAGACATGGGTAGCCTGGGTGGTCTCATTAAAATGAAAGTTCTGGAAGGACTGGCCAATCAGAGGGAGGGCCCATGGGGCAGAAGGTACTTCCTGGTATGAAACCCAGGAGTAATTTTCTTAGGTAGAGAAGTTTGAGAGGCAAAGTCCCTGGGAGAGTCAGGAGTGAAGCTTGGAGAGGAATGAACTAGGCTCTGATAAGCTTCTCTCTCTGCCCTCAGAAGAGTCAGTCTCCTCAAAACCTTGCTGCAACTCCTGTATCTGATATCTAATATCCAAATATTTCTCTCTGCTTTCCTGGACACTGAACTTTTGATCCTCTGTTAATATCCCCCTCTTTGACTAAAACCCTAGCAAGCCTTACCACTCCTACATGAAATGTCCTCCGCTGGCACCAGCTGGAAGTGACTTTTCCTCTGAAAAATCCTCCTAACTTTGTCCCTTTCAGGCTCCCTACAGATGCACTTATGTTCTCTTTTGTATTAGCCTTCTCTTCTCCTACTAGACTCTAAACCCCCTGAGGATGGAATCTGTGTCTTTGTATGCCCCAAAAACTAACAGAGGGTCTTACAAATAGTAGACGTTTGTTGTTATGAGGAAAGCCTTTGTAAGCTTGAAGCCACTAGAGAAATGTAAGCTATTATTTGTTGAATTGAATGGAAGTCAAATAGGTACACATTGTATGAATGCTTCACTTCCTTGCTCTAGTTCCCTGGAACGACATATTTAGTGGTAAATTTATTAATGTGAGGCTGAGCCTGAGCTATTTCAAGGGCTCTGGGACCAAGAATTATTCCTGAAGTGGTGGAGAGGGAAGGAAAATGACGGATGCCCTCACCCTCTTCCTCCTTTCAACACCCCACCCTCAGTAACTGGAACCAGGTCAAATGAAGCTGAAATGAAAATCAAGTTTCTCCCTAAAGTGGGATGGTGCAGATGATCAGATTAGTGTGGGCAGAACATGGCAGACTAGGGAGGGATTTGGTTGGAGGAAGCAGAGAAGGACAACCCTGCCCGTTGGCTTTAGCAGGGTCTACAGATTAATTTTGCATATAGAAATATTAGATCATTTCTGGCATGGGTCTAAGAAATCTCCACTTCCTTCCTTCTCCATTCTCTTCAAGAGTCACTATTGACAAGCCTGGTCAGTTAGTCAATAAATGTTTATTAAGCACCTGAGGAGAGTTAGGCCCTCAACTAAATGCTGGCCACACAATGAAAGGCATCAGGGGTTTCTGCCTTCTGGGAGCTGACAGTCTAAGGGGGGAGACAACAGGCAGACAGCTATGTACAAACAAGATGTATACAGGATAAAAAGGGATTGGGAACGGCTTCTGATGGAAAATAGGGTTTTGGCTGGGACTCAAAGGAAGCCGGGGAAGCCAGTAGGTAGAGATGAGGAGGGAAAATAGTCCCAGCATGGAGAGTGGCCAGTAAAAATGTCCAAAGTGTAGAGATGGAGGAGTCCAGTGTCACTGAAACAAAGAGTACAAAGGAGTGTGTAAGGTGTAGAAAGGCTGGAAAGGTGAAGGGAGAGGTTATGAAGGGCTCTGAAGGCCCTTCATATTTTTATATTTTATATTTTTATATTCAATTTTATATTATATATAATATATTTATATTTATATTATATATAGTTTTATATTCAATACTTGAAGCAATAGGGAGCCAATGGATTGATCGAGAAGGGGAGTTTGATGTGGGGGAGGGGGAGACCGGTGTGAAACGGTCAGACCTGTGCTTTAGGAAAATCACTTTGGCCGATGAGAGGAAGATGGACTGGAGAGAGGAGAGATTTGTGGCAAGCAGAACAACCGACAAGCTCTTTCAATAGTCGAGGAGATGAGGGCCTGGACCAGGGCAGTGGCATGTCAGAGCAGAAAGGGGAGTATATTGGAGAAATGTTACAGAGGTAAAATTGACAGACCTTGGCAATAGATTGGCTATGGGGGTGGGGGGGAGAGATAACGAGGGATCAAGGATAATAGCTAGCTTGTGAATCTGGGGAACTGGGAGGATGGTAGTGTCCTCGAAAATATTTTATAGAAAAGTTTGGAAGAAAGGAGAGTTTGGGGGGAAAGATTATAAGTTCAGTTTTGAATATATTGAGCTTCATATGTGCTCAACATATCCAATTTGATACATCTAATGGGCAGTTGGATATATCCTCAGATACCAGAGCACAGGAGTCGGGGTGATTACTACCCCCCTAAGCCCCCGTAATATCTCCAGACTGAACCAATGACGTCTCATTCTAACCAAACTCTTGCCAGACAGCTCAGAAAATTGATCTGTGCCACCACCCCATGCTGTCCTCACCAGTGTAGAGGATGTACCATTTCATTTTGATCTGGGGAAATGGCCAACAAAGAACTATCCGACTGGGTCCTGGGTCTGCAGGAGATGAACCATAGCCAAGTCAATGCCCAGGGAAGCATTGATCACTAGGATTCCTTCACACTTCCTCAGAGGAGAATTTCCACAGTCTGCATTACAGAACCGTCTCCAGGATCTTGATCAGGGACCAGCTGCTCCAAAGTTCCAGATACCTGTCACAAAAGGTGGAGAACAGAGAATCCACACTGTAAGAAAGAAAACACAGCAGCTCCACAATCCCACAACCAGCACCCTGTATCACTCCTCCCAGAAGGACAATGCACACAGATCAGATCAGAACACAAATCATTCTGCCCTGTTGTGGGCTTTCTGCACAGTTTCTTTTAATAAAATATGCAAATATTTTGCAGTAAATTGTTTTCCCAGTTTCAGTTCTCTTATCTCCTCATTCATTATTCATGACTTAGCTACTCCCTTACTCGAACAGAAGAGAATGAAAGAAAACACAAAAACAGAAATGGCCGGGCTCCGCAGAGCTGACTTGCTTTTGGAACTTGCTTTGTTATTGTAATTCTTAGCGCAATTTTATACTCCTAAGAGAGAACGGTGAATGTAAGTAGTGCTTTCAATCTCAGCCTAAGTTAGGAGGTAGTCTAGTAAACACTTCTTGGATGTAAAGCCCTCCAATAAATAGTTTCAGAGGCCCCATGCCCTACTGTACACTAAGTCGTATAAAAGTTTGAAGCACTGAACAAAATAACTTAATTCACCTGTTGTCATGAGTTTATTATTGTTGCTCTCCTTAAAGCTGCATGCATCAGGATTCTGTCAAAAAAAGAAGCAGTCACCACACTGGAGAGAATGCTGAACAGACAGCGGGGAGGACCTGGGTTTGAGGCCCCAGAGTCCAGGGCCATGGCCAGTTGTCCTGACCTATGAGTCCAGAGCCACTGGACTCTGAATGACTTTGGAGGAGACAATCAGGCTGATGATTTTTCATAGCCCTGCCTCACTTGAATCCAATTCACTTGCAGGTCAAGACATTACCCTTCTGATGTCATCAGTCTTCTTCAAGAATGAAGGACAATTAACTTGCTGTATGACCTTGGATAAGTCACTTTCCTACTCCAGGTCCATTTTCCTTATGTTTAAAAATCAGAGAATCTCAAAGTGGGAAGGAAGCTGGACACTGTCTACTCTAACTCATACCCAAACAAAATACTCTTCTACCGCATCCCCAACAAGCATCCAACCAGCCTTTGCTAAAAGATCACTAACTGACCAGGATCCCACAACCTGCCGAGCAACCCCTGACACGTTGGTAGAGCTATAATTAGTAAACAGGCTTTTTCCTTAAGTCAAGGCTAAATACGTCTTTCTGCAACTTTCACCCAGTTTCTACTCTCAATTCTGTCCTCAGTTCAAAGAGATTGAGTCTAATCCCTCTACCGCCCAATAGTCTTCTACTAGTTAAAAACAGCAGTGCTGCTCCCGTCTTCTCTAGGCCAGTGGTTCTCAAAGTGTGGTCTGAAAACCCCCGGAAGTCCCCAGGGTCTGCAAGGCCAAAACTATTTTTTTTAAAGAATACTAATAAGTTATTTTCCTCCTATTCCAGCTTTCTATCTGTGTGAGGCCGGATTTCCTTCATACACCTCAACTAAAACATATCATCACAGCAGATTGGATGTAGAAACACACATGAGAATCTAACTACTTGCCAAATATTAAAAGAGATTTGCAAAAATATGTGAAACAGCGCCACTCTTCTCACTAATTTTTTATTTTGAAAAATATAATTATTTTTCCTAAAATTGTTACTATGTAGTAGGCTTATTTTTATTTAAAATAAATTAGTACATATTTTAAAATTTTAAGTTCTAGTTTCTACTGTGGTAAATATTGATAGGTATAACCCCCATAAACAAAAGCTCTTTGGGGTCCTGAATAACTTTAAGAGTATAATGAGGTCCTCAATAATTTTTAGGAGTATAAAGGATTTCTGAGACCAAAAAGGTTGGGAACTGTTACCCAAATCTAAACATTCCTAATTTCCCTCAATCACTCCTCATAAAGAATGATCTTGGGGTGGCTAGGTGGAGCAGTGAATAGAGCACCGGTCCTGGAGTCAGGAGAACCGGAGTTCAAATCCAGCCTCAGACACTTAACACAAAACTAGCCATGTGACCTTAGGCAAGTCAACCCCAATTTCCCTACCTTCCCCCCTCCGAAATAAAAAATAAAAAGAACGATCTTGAGGCTCTCAAACAAAAACAACAAGCCTGTTTTACCCACCCCACCCCCGGCTGTCACAAGGAACAACAATGTTTGTGCATTAGGATGATTCTGAGATTTGAACTATGTCGTTTTATATTAGAGCTTTAGGTAATAGGACTCCAGTGTGGGGTCCCTTATACTGAGGGATCCCAGTGACCATAAACGTATCAACGGTGAAAGAGAGCCTGTACTCTCCCACTGTACTGACTCGTCCTGATCCCGCATCAAACACGAGAGTTCCGGACTGGCTCCATGTAGACTGCACAGGTGTGGGCCAACACGCATTTCCCAGATCCTCCATTACAGATTCAGACCCTAACCCAGTTTCTGGTCCCAATCGGGAAACTCCCAACCAGAGCATCACTTAGTACCTGGGGAATTGCCCACCCCATTTGTCTCTGATTAGGGATCTCCCCTTCCCAGACCTGGCACTGATTATCTGTTCTTAACCCTGCCCATCTTTGAAGTATAAAATCTAATGGCAGATTCCCACCAAGATCTCATGCGTCCTTCATCTGAGTGACTCTGGTCCTGCGTGTGATTGCGTCTCTGTCCATATGGCCATGTAGTATTGGTAGGCATGTATATGAGTGTGTTTTGCCTACTTGCTGCACCACATAATAACACCGTTGCTCATACTAGCTTCCCAAGTACCAATTTTCTATAAATCCTCTATCTAACCTGGGTTTTTGCTCTAACCTGAACCACAAGGCCAAATAAAGTCTGTATACTAATTTTTAAGTGTTGTACTTTCATAAGAAAGGTATATGCTTCTCACTATTCACATTAACTTTGTAAAAAAGAAAAATCAACTTTCCTGTCAACTGGAATAAGAAAGGCCAGAGGGAGGGCAGTGAAAGCAACACAAAGGGGAAACCTTACAGGCCCTACTCACAGTGAGAGCATGGAGAGCTCAATGAGGGTCCTTCTAAGGTCCCCGTTAGCTCTGATATTCTGTGACAACGTGACTCAAAGACCCCTTCCACGTCCCATATGGTTCCAAAAGTCTAATGTCCCATGAAAGCAGACTGGGAGACAAGCAGGACAGGACATTGCCCTTGCTGGCATCTCTCCCAGAAGCGTTCCACCAGCACGACTGCCCAAAACATCATGACCTCTTCTTCTTTTGCTGGAAGTGCATGGCGGTCGGTCGATCCTTCTCTCCTTAACCAGAAGGTTATCCCTCCCCCTGCCTTGCCTCTAATGTGTGGAGTGGACAAGCGTGCAGCGGCGAACATTTGCAAAAGAGGAAAATTAAACAGAAGTTGTCTCCCCAGAAAAGTCTGCTTAAAAAAACTTTGTTCACGTTGCAAAGAATTATCTTTTAAGTCCTCCAGCTAAGCTAAAAGCTTACCCCATTGCTCCTTGGGATTTCTAGTGAATTAATAATGCCACTGATGAATATTCAAAAGTAGGCAGCAATTGTGCCTCGAAGCACATAATTAATTATTCATTACACATTTTTATTCACTGAATTAAAAAACACAGGGTGTTCTGGGAAATGAAGTGTACTTCACTGCAGGGGCATGAAATTCTACACTGTCCCTTTAAGGATTATTGGTCTCTATTTATGGTTGCCAAGCAACATAAATGCTGGGCAATTAGATCATGGGTTATCCCTGAAGACTGATGGGATAATAAGCAGTAGTCAAGTATTAAGTTGACCCTGTAAAGGTCCCAAATGAATAAACCTGCCTAGGACCACAGCTGGTGTCTTTTAAATGAAACTTTTACATTAATACAGCACAAAAGGTGCTTTTATCTAAGAAGTTCATGTCGGCAGAACTTGCTGGTCTGCACCAGAACAGGATGGATGCGTTTGTCCCTCACACTCTTCTTTGCCTTCCAAAGTGGGGGCAAAGGGGAGGGAAGGAGAAATGCCAAGCAGAAGAGAGGTGGCCAACCTCAGGTCCCAGGGGCTGCTGGGTATCAGCGTCACACAGCAGCCCTGATTAGCCAACCAACTAAACCCATGGGAAGGAAGAAAATGCGACTGCATTTGTAGCTTCAGAGTCCAAAGGAGGTAGGGAAGGGATGAGGAGGGAAAAGCAAGGGCCCAGAGGGGAGCAGAGCCCCCCACCCAGGAAGCTGGAGCTGAGAAGGGTGCCCGAAGCGCCGCTTGTACACGTTTTAAACTTCTGGAGTCTTATCTCCAGGGCATACACAGGCCTTCCCACACTATGGAGTCATGGAACCACAGAATGTCAGAGCTAGAAGTGGCCCTAGAACCACAGAACCCAGAAGATCAGAGTTCTTGAGAATCATGGAACTGCAGACTTGTGTGTTTGGAATAGATCTAAGCCAGCCCACTCATGGCAATGGTGAGATCATTTAAGACCCAGAGAGGGGAAATAATGCCCAAAATCACAGAAATGGGTAGACCAGGAAAGATCCCAGGAGGCTGACTGGCCAGGTGACCTTAAGCAGCTCACACAACCACCCCCCAAGGGCCAGCTCCAATTGGCCAGCAAAACAATGGCTCAGTTCTCACTGCACACAAACACCTTGGAAATCAGCAGGAGTTTCTTTTTTTGTTGTGTTGAGTGTTAGGGCTCTAGACTAAAGAAGGTGGTGGAGAAAATGTGACTGATGCATGTTAGTGGGTTTGGGTACTTTTATTTTTCCTCCAGAAAATTGGTAGTTAAGCATTTACCAGCACAGCCTCGTCAACCGGCCTCTTTTTCCTCCACTGTGTGGTTGGACCTGACTGACTGAAAGGTCCCTTCTAGATCTAAACCATGAATCTGACTCCTGACTCCAGAGGGTCTTTTCATTATTCACAAAATTCTGAGTACTTCTTTTTCCCTTCCTTTTCCCTTCACCTCCTATGAATCTCTTTGCTTATAATCATCTGCTTGGGTTTGGGACTTACTACCACCCCGGAACAGAGAAAGACAAAACGAAGAAGGGTTTCAAATATTTTCTTTATCAACCCTATGAGGCAATTGCAAAGTAAAATGTGAACATGGCCTGATTTTTTTGCCAAGTTTTTAGGATTTGTTTGTTTGTTTTTCCCAAAAATCATTCATATTAAAATATTTTGAGTCTTGGATTTAGAGGTGAAAAAGCTCTTAGAGGCCATCCGGTCCATCTCCCTATAGATGAGAAAGGAGAGGTGTTATGATTTTTCTCTGTGTCACAACCTACAACTAGCAAGTATCAGAGGCTCTGTCTTGTAGTGCCAATGCAATTACAGCACCCATGATCACTATAAATAGACCTGCAAGGTGCTCGATCACAAAATATAACAGGTTCTCCATATAGAAGACAAAAGCAAAACATTTGTGCAGACACCAGAAAACCAGATCCCAAAACCAGTAAGCCGATTCCATCATAGTAGCAAAGAAGTTGATAAGACACAACAGCACAGAGAGCCACAGCATCCTTTAGCCTTCCCACAAACCAATGTAGGAACAACTTTGATTCACAAGCCTAACTGAACTCCTTACCTGAGCGTCTTCTCTCTCCCACCATCTATCTGACTCTGACTGCCAGCTTCCAGTGGGCTCTACTGTCTGTACCCATCAGCAAACACCAAGCACCACAGGTTCCATGTGATTACACTCAGCCTATTATAGAGCAAAGCATATTTTCAAAGCAGGAAAGATCTTCAAATTCCCATGACCATTCCATTCCTCCAGAGTCAGTAATCTTTCCACTGTACCAGTGTGCCTCAGCTCCAGAGTATGGTGACAGCAGAGTAGTTACAGCCTAGGAATCCTGATGGGCAGACAGGGTCTAACAGGCATGATAGGTCTAGGCAGGCCAGAGGTCAGAAAGACAACAAGAGCCCCTGGGGTGAGCTTTGATTCTAGGCCAGGGGTTCTTTGCACTCTCATCCTCTTATGTTTTTATAGTGGCCCCATATTACCTTCAGGACCAAATATAAAATCCTCTGTTAGGCTTTTAAAGCCCTTCATAACCCAACCCCTACCTCCCTTTTTTAAGCTTCCCACATTTTCCACATGGTCACGTACCCTTCGTTCCTTCTCCCAGCCCTGGGCATTTTCCCTGATTGCCTCCTAAGCTTGGAACCCTCTCCTTTCTTTCCTCTCCCTCCTGACTCCCCTGACTTCTGTCAAGTCCCAGTTAAAGTCCCCCCCTTCTACAACGAGCCTTTCCTTCATCTGAGCACCCTATCTCTAAGGCAACCTCCAACGTGTTATTTTAAATGTATTTATTTATATTTACTTCCTACACAATTGTTGCATGTTGTGTCCCTCATCCAGACCAGGAGCTCCTTGAAATCAGGGACTGTGTTACGACTTCTGTTTGGGGTTGGTTTCTTTTTGGGTTTTTTACTTTTCTTTATATCCCTGGTAATTAGCACATAGTAGGTGCTTTAAGAAATGCTTTTTGACTGATTGGCAAGAACTCATACTCATGTATTTGTAACGAAGGAGAAATATGTGAGTAGAGGCTGCTCCTAATGAATGCAGCAAGTGACAGAAAAAATGCCAAGAATTTCGATTAAACTTAAAAGCATATTGCGGATACCTTTTCCCCAGAATGTCTGTTGCTAAACATTGACCAGCACACACCTGCCACTGGGCATCATCTGTACAGGAACCATGTTATATGATCCAAAGGAGCAAAGTCGGGGTACTTTGCTTAATAGTTGATAATCCTAGGAATTAAGTACTATTACTGTCTCCATTTAACAGATGTGGACATTGAGGCAAGCTGAGACTAAGTGGTCTGCTCAGGATTAGACAGTTATTAAGTGTCTGAGGCAACACTGAGGATTACATGACTCCAGGTTCAATGCTCTATCTACTACCCCACCTAATTGCCAACGAGAATGAGCAGAAATAGTAGGAAAAGTAAGTGATATTTAGATAATACTTTAAGATTGATTAAGCAATGCACGTCTCATCTCATTCCATCCATATACACACATATATACTTATTATTATGTCCTCCAGATTTGGACATTGAAATTTAGAGAGAGGAAGTGTTTGCCCAAGGTGACATAGCCAGCTCAGTGTTAAGTTAGCTTTTCTGACTCCAAGTCCCCCGATTTTTACACTACAGACCTCTTACCATTGCTTGGATTCAAAGCAACAAGAAACCCCTTCTGGCTACCAGAGAAGGGGACATTGGAACACTGACTTGACAGATAATAAAACTCACATTGATATATGTTGCGCAGGATGAACAGGCACAATAAGTGATGATCGATGACAAAAACCCTTACCTGACCTTCCCCCCTACCCATTTCCAAAGCTTCCTTATAACTGGTAAGAACACCACCACCCTTCCACTGTGTTCACAACCTCAGCAGCGTCTCTAACCCCTCACTCTCCCTCATCTCAGATTTTCACGTTCCTTTCGTTGCCAAATCTTGCTTCTGCCTCCGTATCTCCCCCATCTCCCCCCTCTCCTGGCCCAGCCACAGCTCTAGCCCAGGCCTTCATCGCACCTTACCCAGACTGCTGCACTGGCCTCCTAATTGTCTTAAGGCTTCATTCGTCTCCTTCTCATTTCTTTCTCCTTTCCTCCCCACAGCTGCCAAAGTGATCTTCTGAAAGCTCAGACCTGATCACGTCACTTCCCTATTCAGGGAACTCCAGTGATTGTCTATCAACTCTAAGACTCTCAGAGAATCTGAGACCTCAAAAAGACCTTAATTTAGGAAGGCCAAGGTCACCCACTTCATCCTGTGCCCTTGCCAGTCTATCATCTTGACCTTGGTCTTGCCAATGGACTTTGATGACGCCGGAGGAGAAGGTGAGGCTGATGACTTTGCTCAGCCCAGCCTCATTTAAATTCAATTCACTTGCAAGTCAATACATCATCCTCCTGATGTCATTGGTCCTCTTTGAGAATGAAAGAAGAACTACGAGAACCAGGTGGGCAGACTAGAAGCCAAGCAGGAGAGGTAGGAGTGAGGGACTTTAAGTCAGGTGAGTAGAACAGTCCAGCATATAGCCTTAATTTGGAAAGTCACTAAGTGTGGAGGGAGTCAGGAAAGGAAGAGCTGGAAAATATGACACATCGTGTCAGTGAAGCTTAATGGCTGAGGCAATTGGATGTTCCAGTTATAACCCGCCTTTATATGCCTTCTGCCCCAATAGGAACCAATCCTTGAACGACATAGTCCTGAGCTTGGCAACTAGGTACAGTTATCAAGGACAGAAGTACAGGGAAGAAAAGGCTGGGGAAAGGTCCTTCTAGGACTTCTCAATGAATATATGTGCACATAAATAAACATAGAAAGAAGCACGATTTGTTCAGCCATGCCACGGCATAGTAGGACTACTGGACTGGGAAGTAGGACAACTAAGCTTTAGCCCTGCTTCTGCCTCCAATTAGTTGGGTGAGATGTTGCCGCTCTGAGGCTAAACTGCTTCTTTGCAAAATGAGATAATTGGACTAGACCATATCTATACGGTCTATTTATCTGTGCATATCTGTATATACCCATATCTAACACTTGAAGTTCTAGCTCCATATCTAACACGCTCATTTTAAGAAACTCTTACCCTTTCAAGAGCAGAAGCATATGAACAAATAAGTTAATGAATGAGGAATTGATTAAGCCATTACTAAATGCAAAGCACTGTACTACGCAGATGCTACAGGGAAGGCAGAAAACTCTAAGGCACAATGTAGTGGAAATAGGAGGGAAGTGGGAGTTAGTAAACATGGGCTTGAGTCCTAGATCTGCTATTAACTCCACAGAGAGAGACTTTCAGACTTTTAGAAAGTCATTCCTGACTTTAGACCTCAGATTCCTCAACCCCACAACAATAGCGGGGTGGGATGTTAAATGATCGTTCAGGTCCCTTGCAGCTTCAGTATTCTGTGAGCTATGAATCAGCTATGAACCACTTATCCAACCAAGCCCTCCATTGAACATGGTATTTTTGTTGTCCTCCCCGTAAGAAGGCAACCACATCACAAGCAGTCCAGAGACTGAGTTCAAAAAAAAGAATTGAGGCAGGATATGTCATGCCTCCACTGAGCATTAACTCTAGCCTAGAATATCTCATCCACTTCCCAGTCAACATAGAAATTAGTGGCTTAAACTCAAGGACGAGGCACTAGATTTCAGCTCTTGCCCAAGTAGCGATTAATAAGATATAATAATAAGAACAACAATAATAATAGCTTCCATTTACATTTATATAGCACATTACATAGATTATTTCATTGGATTCTCACAGCAACCTGCTAAGGTGACGAGCAAAACTACGATTTTTCCTTTTCTATTCATGGGTGAGAAAACTGAGGGCTCAGAAAATTGAAGAGCTTTGACCCAGGTCCTACAACCAGAAAGTATCAGAAGAGTCTTTGTGATATCACAAGCTGAGTGCCCTGGCATCCTTGCTGAGCTACTTTTTTATGCTATGGCTAAGTAAATCTCTTTTTGTTAACTGCTGAATGACCTACAACTGCCTAATTTCATTCCGGTTTTGAATCCAGATCACAAGGGGATCACCTTGAATCAGATCTACCTATTACTATTAATGTAACAGATGGAATGAGGTGGCATTGTGGTTCGTGTCATGATTGAAAGAGGGAAAGGATAATGCAAATACAGAGCACGGGATGGTTAATTGGCTGGATATGTCACTACAGCACCCTGTGGCAAGGACCCTTCTAGTGACATATGGAACATCCACTTGTTGGAACAAATATCTGTCCTCCACTGATGCAAAAGTACATGAGTGCTAAAGAAGGCTGAAATAAAAAGCAAAAAAATCAGCAGAATCAGCATTCACTGGAAATTAAGAGGATGTCCATCAACTGTGGGAATGGCTAAACAAGTTGTGTTATGATTGCAATGGAATAGAATTGTGCTGTAAGAAATTATGAGCAGGGGGGGGCACAGCCAAGATGGCGGAGTAGACACACATGGGCATGGGCTCCAGCTCCAGCTAGTTCCAATACCTGTAAAAAATGACTCTAAACAAACTTTAGAGCTACAGAACCCACAAAGTGACAGAGAGAAACAAATCTCCCACTGAAGGAAACCTGGCAGGCTGACAGGAAAGGTCTATCGCACAGAGCTGAGAACCAAGTGCAGTCCTGGCAAGCTACAGGTTTCTGGCCCCAGGGTGGCCCCAACCAGCTGCGGCCAGACAGACTTCAGAAGAGTGAAGCACCAGCAGCTGTGGATGTTTCCAGACTTCTCAACCCATAAACACCAAAGACAAAGTAAAAGGTCAGTGCGGAACTCTGTTGAAATAGGGCACAATGGAAAAGCACAGTCTGGCCCCTACCCCTAGTGCAAGAAGCAGCAGAGGTGCAGCAGTGCTGTGGCTGCCTCAGGAGCTCCTGGCCTGCAAATTGTAGGCAGACCAAGTGACCATTCAGAGGGTAATCACTCTTGCTTTAACCTGCTTGGATCTGGATCATGTTCTTGGGTGGTGGTCCTGGGGTCTGTGGCCAGTGTGCCAGAGCTTGTGGGGGCTGTAGAGAGGGTGCCCTCCTAATTGCACCAGCAGCTGCAAAAACCCCAGTGATTTGGGACAAAGCTCTCTCCATTCTGAAAGTAGAGTTCTATCATGGCAAAGAGCTCAAATTGACTTCTCAACATGAGCAAGCAGAGGAAACGCAATCCAACCATAGATTCCTTTTTTTTGGGACAAAAAGGATCAAAGCATGGAATGGGAGGAAGACAAGAAACTCAAAACTCATGCATCAAAAGCTTCCAAGAAAAATATGACCTGGTCACAGGCCATGGAGGAGCACAAGAAGGATTTTGAAAATCAAGTAAGAGAAGTGGAGAAAAATTGGGAAGAAAAATGAGAATGATGAAAGAAAATCATAAAAAGAGAGTCAACAACCTGCTAAAGGAGACCCACATAAAATACTGAAGAAAATAACACCTTAACAGTGGAAGTTAAAGCTTCAATATTTGGGCCACATACTGAGAAGACATGACTCATTGAAAAAGACCGATCTTGGAAAAGACTTAAGGCAAATGGGAAAAAAAGGACAATGGAGAATGAAAAGGACAGATACTGTCATGGACAGGAGCTTGGAGAGGCTTCAAGAGTTAGTGGAAGACAGAAGGGCCTGATGTGTTACAGTCCATAGGGTCACTACATGCTAGAGATGACTGAACAGCATATTATTTTCTCATTCTGTTGCCCTACAAATTGCCTTAGTCACTATTGTTGTTGTTTTTGCTCAGTGGATTCAGCCACATCCAACTTTTCACAACCCCACAGACGCTAAGGTTTTCTTGGCAAAGACATAGAGTGATTTAACATTCCCTTCTCCAGTGGATAAGACAAACAGAGATTGAGGGATTTGCCCAGGGTCATACAGCTTTTATGTGTGACACTGGATTTGAAGTTGCACCTTCCTTACTCCCAGCACAGCCTCTATCCACTGAGTCACCTACCTGTATACCCCTATGTGTAGATATGGTTAAATAAATACTTTCCTCAAAAAAATCTTTTTAAAAAGGGAAAAAAAAGAAAATAATGCCTTAAAAATGACTTGGGACACTTAGGTGGCTCAGTAAATAGAGCACCAGCCCTGGAGTCAGGAGGACTTGTGTTCAAATCCAGACAGATACTTAAACACTTACTAGCTGTGTGATTTTGGGGAAGTCATTTAACCCCAATTGCCTTGCCTTTCCCCCTCCAAAAAAAAAGCAAAAAAAAAAAATAGACTAACTCCAATGGCAAAAGAGGCCCAAAAAGCCAATGGGAGAGAAGAATGCTTTAAAAAGCTGAATTTGGCAGATGGAAAAGGAATTTCAAAAATTCACTGAAGAGAATAAGTCCTTCAAAATTAGATTGGAGCAAATGGAAGCCAATGACTTTATGAGAAATCAAAATATATAAAACAGATCCAAAAAATGAAAAAATAGAAGGCAATCTGAAGTATCTCATGGGAAAAGCCACTGATCTGGAAAATAGATCCAGGAAAGATAATTTAAAAATTTGGGGGCTACCTGAAATCCATGATCAAAAAAGGAGCCTAGACACCATCTTTCTAAGAAATTGTCAAGAAAAATTGTTTCAATATTCTAGAACCAGAGGGCAAAATAGAAATTGAAAGAATCCATCAATCACTTCTTGAAAGTGAGACTTCAAGGGGCAGAGCCAAGATGGCGGCATAGAAGCAGCAAGGTCCCACAGCTCACACACAGCCACCCTAAACAGCCATAAAATATGACTCTGGACAAATTCTAGGACTCTTAAACTCACAAAAATACAGAAAACACATCTCTCACAGAAGGCAGCTTGGCAGCAGGGGCTCATCGTGGCAGCCGGAAATCAAAACACAGCCAGGCCCTAGTCAGGAGGAGCCGAGTTGAGTGTAACCAAGCCACAGTCAGTCTACAAGAGACAAGATCTACAGGCTCCAGCAACTCCACATCTACCAAGGTGTGAAAAATAGGGAATAGAGAAAGGCAGCTTGGCAGGAGGGGCTCATCCCGCAGGCCTGCAGGCCGGGAGCCGAGACTTAAATGCCATGCGGCTGGGCTCCAGGGTGGCCGGGAGGAGCCGAACCTCCCAAGCCGCAATGTGAGTCTGTTTCAGAGAAGATTTAAAGCACCTGGAACAATCTTTACATCTAGTAAACCAGGATTAGAGGTCAGTGAAAGTGAGTGAAGATATCAAGCTAAATTTGGGGAAGGAAAAGCAGTTTGACCAATCTACCCACAGGGCAAGGAAGCAGTGGGGGAAGGGCAGGAACTGCTTCAGAGCCCCTGGCCTGCGGATCCTGCAGGGGGCTGAGTTGATTGATCAGGGCCAAGTGCTCTTGTGTTGAGCGGCCTCGATCTGGATTGCGGTCTTGAGTGGTGGTCCTGGGGAGCACTTTCAGCAAGCCAAAGCTGGGGGGGCCTGAAACACCCCCGAAATAGCTCTGGCAGCTGGGAAAACCCCAGCGATTTGGAACAGAGCTTTTCACCCTGGAAGCAGAGTTTCACAAAGCTAAAAAAAAAAACCCAACCAATTATTTGACTGGCCAACACGAAGAAAAGGCAGCAAAATAAGAACAGCAATAAAACTCTAGAATCCTTTTTTGTGGACAAAAAGGATCAAAGCATGGAA
>CM053595.1:359314-374700 GCA_028646575.1 Pseudocheirus occidentalis | reverse complement strand
AGGGCAGGGTCTGGGGGAGGGATGCTGGATGCTCACACTTCAATAAACGGACATGGACAGAGTAGAGAACAGAACAATGGGGGGAGGGATAGGAAGAAAGGACATATGATCACTGTCACAATATGTCCATTATAAAGATGTCCTGTATAATCACACATCCACAGCCTGTATTGAATTGGTTGTCCTTCTAGCAGGAGTGAGTGACAAGGGAGGAATTGAAAGACTCTAGAATTTAAAGCTCTACAATACCTGCCACTAGGAATTAAGATATACAGGGGCTGGGGTAGGGAGACCATCCCTACCCTACCAGAAAGTTAGAGAGCAGACCAGGGGAGGGGCTCTACAGTGGGATCACTGTTTTGGGGTTGGGGTAGTGGAAAGATGGGGAGAAAATTTGTAATTCAAAAATCTCATGAAAATGAATGATGTAAACAAGAAACAAATAGCATTTATTACATAAAAAAAGATCCCAAAAAGAAAACTCCTAGGAATATTATAACCAAATTCCAGAGTTCTCAGGTCAAGGAGACAATACTGCAAGCAGTCAGGAAGAAATAATTTGAGTATTGTGGAAATACAATCAGGATAACACAAGACCTATCAGCTTCTACATTAAGAGATTGAAGGGCTTAGAACATTATATTCCAGAGGTCAAAAGAGCAATGATTAAAATCAAGAATCACCCACCCAGCTTCAGGGGAAAATATGGTCATTCAATAAAACAGAGGACTTTCAAACATTCTTGATGAAAAAAAACACAGCTGAAGAGAAAATTTGACTTTCAAATACAAGAAGCAAGAGAAGCATGAGAAGGCAAACAGGAAAAAGAAATCATAAGAAACTTATTAAAGTTGAACTATTTATGTTCCTACATGGAAAAACTATAATTTGTACTCATAAGACTTTTCTCAGTATGAGGACAGTTGAGGGGAATATATATGTATACATATGTATACATACATATATGTATATGCTTAGGAGGGAATAGGTGTGTATAAATATGTATGTGAGTGTGGGCATATGTATGTACATGTATACATAGACAGAGGGCACAGGATAGGTTGAATATGAAAGGATGATATCTAAAAAATAAAATTAAGATGTGAGAGAGGAATATATTGGGAGAAGGAGAAAAGGAGAGATAGATTAGGGTAAATTATCTCATATAAAAGAGGCAAGATAACACTGTTACAATGTAGGGGGAGAGCAGGAAGATGAAAGGAAATGGGTCAATCTTACTCTCATCCAATTTGGCTTAAGGAAGGAAAAACATACACATTCAATTGGGTATCTTTCTTTTTTTGGTTCAAATTTTCTTCCACAAAATGACCAATAATGGAAATATGTTTTATATGATTGTACATTTCTAACTTATATTAAATTTTTTATCATCTCAAGAAAGGGAAGAGATTGGGGGTGGCTAGGTGGTGCAGTGACTAGAGCACTGGCCCTGGAGTCAGGAGGACCTGAGTTCAAATCTGGCTTTAGACACTTACTAGGGTGACCCTGAGCAAGTCACTTATCATTGTTTGCCTCAGTTCCTCATCTGCAAAATAATCTGGAAAAGGCAATGGCAAACCACTCCAGTATCTTTGCCAAGAAAATCCCAAAATGGGGTCATGAAGAGTCAGAAATGATTGAACAACTGAACAGCAACCAAATCCCCCCCCACACACACACACACCCCGCCAAAACCAAACAAACCAGAAATGAGTCTGAGATATATTAGTACTCAGTGTTGGTAGGAAAGTCCTAGACTTATCTTCACATCTCAAAATATGAATTCCTCCACAGGGGAGTGAGCATGGGATCCTACTAAGGAGCTGAGGAGCTTGCCAGGGAAGTTGAAAACCTGTGAATCACTGGAGCATAGCTACTGAGGGAGTGGTTCTGTTGAGCCAATGAGGAGCTTCTTTCCTCAGCAGAGTTCCATAGACTTGGAGAGCTCACTGAAGGCTTACTGATGCAGAGCCAGCTAAATCAAACAGTCGTTTCAAATGCTGACTATCTTTTGTTCCTTTCCACATGGCTATTGCCAGTTGGGGAGTTGCAGCATACCTGGCCCCATAAAGATGAATTCATATTGCAACCATTTTCCAGATAGGAATCTGCAAGGAAAAGGGTAAAGTTTCTAAAGAAAATGGGTCTGATTGGATGGGAAAGGGGTGGGGGTGGGGGCAATTTGGTTGCCATACCTGATGACTAGCTCATTAGATCTTGCCTTCTGGGTGAAGCCCTACCCAAAGGCCATCTGACTTTAGCTTAATAATGATAACAGCTAACATTTACCCCCCTACTATGTCACTTTACAAATATAATTTCATTAGAGCCTCACAACTCTAGGAGGTACATCCTGTTTTAACATTTGAGAGAACTGAGGCGAATAGAGGTTAGCTGACTTGCCCAAGGTCACATAGCTAGTATGGGTCTACATTTGGATTTGAACTCATGTCTTCCAACTCTGTCCACCAAGCCATCTAGCTACTTGTTATTGGTCTTCCCCACCACACCACCACATAGTTATAGATCAGACTGGAGAAACTGGTGAAATATAACCAGAGATCAGGACAGCAGCAGCTATTGGGACCAATACAACTGTCTGCATAAAGAGGTGTTCTGTAGGCGGCAGGAGAAGGTTCTGTAGCTGCTGCTGTGTAAGGTGGACAGAGTTAAATCAAATCAACAAACATTTGCTGAGGATCTGCTATGTGTGAGGCTCTGTACAGAAGGCTAAGAAGAAGGCAATGGCACCCTATCCCACGGAGGACTTTGAGTGCGCCTTCTGAAAAACGGTGTTGATAAAGAAGCAATTTATTACCAGCCACTGCGGATGCTAATATTGTGAGACCTAGAACCAGGGCAGTAAGTGCCCCCAAACCTCCCCAAATTTAAGGCATCCTCTAAGGCTACCTCCCTACTTAAAATCCCTGAGCCATAGTAATTTCTACATGCAAACCTGAGATTTGGGAAACAAGTCCCTCTAGGACCAAGGGCACATTTCCCCTGAAATTTGGGAGACCTAGCTGTAGGGCCTTGAGTAGATTGGAGGCCATGTCTAAGTGTGAGGACCTATAAGGTAGAGGAGGGTACCAAGAATACAAGGGCCCACTGGGCATGGGAACCAGGTTTCTATCCTATTGGGGCTCCCTAAATGGGTTTGGGGTACAAACCAGTGATGGTCCCTCTAAATTGGACTATACAGAATCGGGATGCCCATCACGGCCGCAGCTGACTTCATCAATGTAGTAAACCAGGCGCCTCAGGCCCAAAGTAATTAGTAAGGAGTAACTGACCTAGCTAATACTTTTTTTCTCTGTTCCTATGGCGGAGACTAGTCAGAAACAATTCTCTAGCAAATAGTAAGGAATCCAGTAAATACCATAACCATCCTCCCCCAGGGCTAACTGAACTGCCTCTCACACTGCCACAGTCTGGTGGGCAGGTTGAAAGAAGCATCTTTTCCTAAGGTAAATTATGTATACCAGGGGTGTCAGACTCAAATAGAACCATGGTCCTTGAGCCATAAATAAGGATCATGGCCAGGCTGTACACTGACTTAGAAAACTATAAATTAACATTATCTGTGTTTTATTGTGTTTAATTTTTGCTACGTATTTCCCAGTTATCTTTTATCTGCCTTGGGTCTCCCTTTGGAGCAGTGCTGGCTGTTTATTCAACACCCTGATGTACACTAATATATTTATGATATAAGCTTGGTCTAATAGAATGAGAGCGCAAAGGCTGAAGCTCTTTATCAGATAGTGGCCCATTTGAAGGACTAGAGTGGGAGGGAGATAAACCCTAAGAAAATACAGGATCCATACTGATCAGTCAAGTTTTGGGGAATACAATGGGTGGGAAAAGCCCAGAGGATTCTGAGAATAGTTCATAATAAGCTACTGATGATCATTTTCCCACAATCTGAAAAGGAAAGTCAGATGATCATTAGATTTTTGGAGTTCTGGGAACCTGTGGGGCATGCCAGTGTCCCTCATATACCCACAGATAAACTGATCAAGCAGGTTGGTGCCCTTATAAGAAAAGCAGAGGTTCAGGAGTAAGTCCATCACCAAACTGAACATGGGGGCCATAATGTCATGTTGTGACATTATTATGGGCAAAGGACCACATGATCTACTCAAAAATGATAAGGAAGCTTCTTCTGCCCAACAATCTTCCACACGCCAATGAAAGAGACCATTTCTGAAAAACCAATATGGCATGATCTCATGTGATTTTCTAAGCTACCTCTGGCTGGCATATTAATAGTATTGAGTCCCTGATCCCCTCATATGGCAAGATATTTACCCTTACTACAATTGCTACCTATTCAGATTATGGCATAACTATCAGTCAAGTCTGCTAACATGGCAGTCACCAGCAAAGCTCTCACAGCACATATCAGCTGTCCTTATCTCTGCCCCCCCACCTCCCTGTACCATTCCTTCAGATCGGGGAACCCATTTTATCACAAAGTAGGACAGAGAATGGGGTTTGCTGACATCACAAGAGGTGGATTTTCTGCCTCATGTGCCATCCTCATGAGGATGCCAGTGATGACATGGGTTCTTGAAGCAACTGCTTTGTCATAAAGTCCCTGACTATGGTGATTAGGCCCTCCCCCACCTCCCAGGATCTGTGTCTGTTACCAGTCAAGGCCACTCTGGCCAGAAAGAGGTCTCTCCAGCCCAGTGCTTTCTCAGTTCCAACCTCCACAGAAATTATCTGATTATATTGGACTGCTTTTAAGCACAGTTCCAGTTGACTCTCTCAGGTCCTTCACAGTTACACTATATAGAATCATTTAGACTTCAGTGTCTTTGCTAATATGAGGGATTTCACATACATTAGAGAAATAGCTCAGGTCTCTCTCAATTGGCAGGTCTCTTCCTGTTGCTATTTAGACAACTTCTCATAGAAGGTTCAAAGAACCATGGGGCAGGATTATTAGGAGTTGCCCTATTTTCCAATGATATGGAGGAAGTGAAACTGCCTCTACATAAATATAGTCATTGTAAACTGACCTGAAATAGATCTCTTATATGATTTGGTGACAATCCTAAATCCTTGGATGAGTGTGAAGAGTCATCCATATCCAAATCCCAGAAGAAGGGAGCAAGCAGCCCCTCAGCAGGGCTTTCTAAAAGGGAGAAGACTTGGTATCGTCTTCCTGATCAGGCTTCCAGGGAGGGAGGGCTTTGGCAGGTGGACCAGGTAACAGAGTGGGTAGTGGTATGAGGAGAACCACTCAGTTCCCAGGACAAATTACATACAAGAGGCTATGACTTCTTAGCTACTCCACTATAAATGACCCTGACTGATGATGAAAAATCTATGACTGTACCAACAGGTGTCATCATCTGCACTGTGGCCCTGATATTCATGGCACTGGTTTTTTTTTTCATTCTCTGTTTTATAGCAGGAGACTCACTGTGAACCACAAAGATTTAGCAGCACCCACCACACTGACTGGATCATCGGTATCTGGGACTCAGTCCATACAAGGACAGGAGTCAAAGCCTGGAATTGGTGGTCTTCATTCTCTTATACATTTTTGGTAACTCCTTCAAGGGATTGTTACATTTTTTATTTTGTTTTGTTTCTGCTCTTTTTAGTTAATTTAATTTTATTTTTCCTCTCCCCCCTGCCAAGTACTGCCTATGACAGGCTTCTCTCATCCATTATAAGAGAATTGTCCAGTTAAAGCCATTTGAATAGTGAAAGATCATCTAGAACATCTTCAGAACCTTGCAACCAAAGGGTGGGATGTGATAGGATCTCTATCTACCAGGGTTCCCTCACCCCAACCTTATGTAGGTTAGCTAATTATTTACCTGAAAGGCAAAAAAGCCCTTCCCAAGACTTGAAGTTAAAACTCCTCAGATCTCCATTAGTGCAGCTTTCTAGTGGTCTCTGACTATACTGACATGGCTTCTCAGTCTTAAAGGAAAGTCTACTCACAGGCTGTCAATGGCCTTTAGATTTGGTGACTGTCCCAAGGCCAGCACAACCTGCCCAGATGAGAGGAGACATTCATTAGTCTTAAGCTAGAACCATCAATCTCACTTTTTTCTTCAATCCTAAAAAAAAATCCTTCATATATATAGGATGTATATGTATATATGTGTATCTATCTATCTATCTATCTACATCTATATCCATATCTATATCTATCTATCTATCTATCTATCTGTATCCTCAAATCCTCAAATTCCCATCTGATGCCTCTCCTCCATTTTGTCTACCCTTACTACTCTTTTTATCTACTCTTGCTACTTCCATTTTCTCATTTCTTAAACCATTGCAATCTGTCTTCTGATCCCACCATTCTGTTGAAAATTCTCTCCCATCCGTATGTACAAAAATATTTATAGCAGCTCTTTGTGTGGTGGGAAAGAACTGAAAATCAAGGGGATGCCCATCAATTGGGGAATGGCTAAACAAGTTGTGGTATATGAATGTAATGGGATACTGTTGTGCTATAAGCAATGAGGAGCAGATGGACTTCATAATATCCAGGAGACATATAAACTGATGCTGAGTGAGGGGAGCAGCCCCAGGAGAACTCTGTACACAATCACAGATACATTGTGTGTGATGACTGACTGTGATAGACTGGGCTCCTCTTAGCAATACAAGGTCAGAAGACAACTCCCAAAGACTCATGATGGAAAGGAAGATCCCCATCCAGAGAAAGAACTACAGAGTCTGCAGATTGAAGCAAACTACTTGCTATCTCTTTCTTTTTTGTTTTGTTTTGTTCCTTCTTTGTTCCTTTGTTCCTACTAAGACAGCTTCCAAATTAGGAAGAATTAGATTCAAGTCCTACGACTGACATATATTGCCTGGGTAATCCTGGGAAAGTGACTTTAACTTCTCAGTGCCCCGCAGGAAACTCTCAGATAGTATAAAGTAGAGAGAAGTTGGTCATCCACGTTGGTGGATTATCCTCGTTGAGAGTACAATACAGAACAAGACACAAATACAAAAAAGGAGAATATGTGTTACATGATGAGAGTATTAGAGGCACAAAGTAATGTTATGGTCTAAGAGGGAAGGGAAAGATTGATGGAGGTAGGTCTCCCCTAGTTCCCTATGCCAATGAAATCACAGCCCGGTTTAAAAATAAAATCAGTCATTATCACCCTTCACTTCTTGGCACCTTTTGACACTATCAACCATTCATTCCTTCCTGACTACTTTTTCCTCTTCTGCCTTCCATGACAGTGTTCCACACACTCATCTGTTACTCTGCATTTACAAGTCATCTGCCACACTCGAAATGCATCCCTTTCTCCTCTCTGCCCAAGCCCTTGCCTTCCTTCTGCTGTGCCACCTAGACATGTTCACTAGGAAGTTTTCCCTGACCCCCTATTTTCATGAAAAATTTAGAGAAATTGGAAGGGTTCCAAATTTTCTGAGATCCTTCAAAGAACAGTTAGTTTTTAATGGTTCAGTGTCAGCTTGGCAAGAGATATCCAGTGGAGCAAGTATCCCAGGGATCCGAGCCAGGCCCTATGCTATTAATCGCCTCTTTTCCAGTGACTTTGATAAAGGTATAGATGGAATGCTTATCAGATTTGCATATGGCATAAAGAGAGGTGAGGTGGAGTGGAGGAGAGGTAGCCTAAGCTACTGGATGATAGAGTCAGGAAACAAAAAGATGGGGACATGCCAGAACATTTGGTTAAATCCAATAATGATAAAAGTTAGTCGGGAAAAATGTTAAATTTGAAAAAATCAACCTTAGGTACAATATGTTCTAGCCTTACTATATAATATCATCTTCCTCCATGCATTCACATCTTTTCCCTTAAGTCTAGAGTGCACACTTCCATTTCTACTTCTCAAGATTACTTTTCTTTCTTCAAGAATTAGTTAAGTTGGGGCAGCTAGTTGGCACAGTGAATAGAGCACTAGCCCTGGAGTCAGGAGGACCTGAGTTCAAATCCAGCCTCAGACACTTAATACACAAACTAGACGTGTGACCTTGGGCAAGTCACTTAACCCCAACTGCCCTCCAAAAAGCAAAAATAAAATAAAATAAAATAATTAGTTAAGTTGCCATCTTATAGAATCTTAAAAAATGCAACTTTCCTTCTACCAAACTTCCCTCTCTTTGTTAACAGCACATTCATTCTCCCAGTCTCTTAAGTTCCTGACCTTGGCATTATCCTCAGCTCCTTACTCTTTATCTCACATGTTCAATTGATTGCTAAATCTTGCCACTTCTACCTCCCCCAAATCTCACCTAGCCCCTTCCTTCTGCTCATGCAATCACCACCTTATTTACTTGAAATTACCATCACTTATTAGAATGACATCTCACCCCTGGACAATTGTAATAACCTTCTCACTGGTCTCCCTGATTCAGCTCACCCTTTTTCTCCTCTAAGCCTTCCATGGCAAAGCTGCCTAAGTAATTTTCCTTAAGCACATATCTGGCCAGGTCAACCTCCACTCAATAAACTCCAATAGCTCCCTATTGCCTCTAAGATAAAATTTTAAAAATATATTTTCTGTTTGAATTTTAAAAACCCATCAAAACCTTGACCCAACTTTTCTTTCCAGCTTAATATGCATTCTTCCCTTTCCCATGCTCTACAATCAAACAAACTGACTTCTTTCTCTTCCTTGCTCACAGTCCTCCCATCTTCTGCCTCTGCGCCTTTACACTGGCTATCTTCCATGCTTGAACACACTCCCTCCTCTCCTCTGCATCACAGAATCCCCCAACTTCTACATGAACCCTTTCCTGATCCCTCTTATAGTTAACCATTTGGCATTTATTGTGTATAAATCCTCTATGCAGAGACATTGTCTCTGCCATTAGGATGTGAGCTCCTTCAGAGCAGATTGTTTCTCTTTTTTCTTTAAAGCCTCAGTACCTGGAATATAATAGGGAGTTAATAAATGCTTGTTGGTTGATTGAATTGATTGAGCTCATCTTTGTAGCCATTCCCCAGGCCACAGCTCTTTCAGATTTCTTAAATTACCATGTATTTACATGCCTTTGTGCATTTTGTTATTCCTTTGGTAGAAAGTGAGTTCCTTAAGGAAACTACCAAATTAATAGTGCAAGCTGCTTGAGAAGCTTCAGAAGCCTTGTACTGCCACTAGGATAAAATCTAAACTCTTTAACCTCTAAAGCTGGGGTAAGAATAACACCTGTTTTCTGTATAATGGGCTGATTTCCCCTTAAAGGAGCAGGGATGGTTTCCTTGGGCTTTGGTGGGTCCAGGGCAATGAGGCTTGAATGATCAGTTTGGTTTCCTTGCCTGTTAAGGCATAAAGAATCCAGTCTATCAGTCTACTTAAGGACCATACCAGGGGAGAGTAAAAGTATAGACAAATTAACTATCTCTTAGCTTCTATTACTGGTTTTTTAAACTATGTCTCTGTATACTAAGGGAAATGAAAACAAATTTTATTTGCATATTTAGCACTTGAATAAATTTTGTATTTGTTTTGTATTTGTTTTGCTTCTGAGGACAATGCCTTAAAAGCAAAGGAGTGGTTTATGGATCTTGTAATAGCACAAGCAAATAGAGAAATAGTAATGGGGGTAGGGACTGATAGGCTATGGATAGGGAGCATGGTCTCTGACCCTGCTGAGATGAAGGTCACAAAGGAAGAGTTTAAAATCAGGAGCGAAGATGAGGATTGGAAATCAGTCCCAGCATGAAGAGAGCTTTGGGCCTATCTCATTATGATCCCCAGTATCCTCGCTCTTGTGGAATGATTTCCTCCAAAGGGGTGTCAGAGAGCAGGGACTTCCATGGGTCCACAAGGGTGCTCCAAGTTCCATGAGTAGTTTTGGAAGAAAGCTTCAAGGGAAGGAGCACCCCTGCTCGGGTCACAGTGTGTGGAAGACCCCTCTTTGGGTCTCAGTTGTGCTTAATAATTAGGAAGAGTAAATTGGGATCATGGAAATATATATGTATGCATGCATGCATGTATGTATGTATGTGTGTATGTATGTATGTTGGGTGGTGGTATCTGTGCAGATGTTTACAATAGCTTATGTGCTTGTTATTGTGATCAGGGTTAAATAGAAACCCTTAGGGTTGTCTGAACCATTTCGTATAATTACTATTAAATGATATCAAATTTATAGTGTGGGAGGTAGGAAAGGGCAAATATCTTCCCCCTTCCCATGTCCCACCTTTATGTCCAGTAATGCAGTAACTCCCACTTCCCACCTCCAGGAAGGAGGATGAACGAAACTAGAGGAGTTTTGCTATACAAATTCTCCTTTTGTCTGTATGGCTACTGAAGACAGTAGATGGGAAATGGCAGCTTACAGGAGCCAATTGAAGTTGTTATGCCAACTACAGTAGCCATTCCTAACCTTTGCAAATTGGTAGACCAGGAAGCCCAAGTTTTGGGTAACAGGGCAAAGTTATTAATTTTGTCAATGTCTTTTTCTCCCTGGTTCTATAGTTGAGACCAGTTAGAAGCCATTCACCTTTACCTGGAAGGGAGTTTGCTGTGCCTTCACCATCTTTCCTGAGAATTATTCCTTCGCAATGCTATAGTTTGACAAGCAGACACCTGAAAGAGGTTACATATCCTGAAGGCATGGGTATAATGATGTAATGTTCATTGCACTAGATGAGGCCATGGTGGCAAAAGACCTATCAAATGATGGCTCATATGAGTAACAAGGAATTGGAGATTAAGTCTAAAAAATGTAAGATCTTGTCCACTCAGTTAAGTTTTGAGGAACATAGCACATGGGGAGAACTCAGGTGATCTCAGATATTCTCTGTAATAAGATACTGACACATTCTTCTTCCTCACAGTCTAAAAAGGAGGCCTAGAAACCTAACGGACTCTGGCTTCTGGAGAACCCATACTCCTTGCCTGACTATCAGGATGGGCACCACATACCAAGTCACTCACAAGTCTGCCTTTTTAAATGGGGTCTTGTAAAACACCAGAAGAACTAAACTGGACCGATCCACTTGGATTTACATCACAAATTCAAGAATGGTTCAACTTTGAGAAACAATTAATATAAGAAAACATATCTCTACTAAAAATAATAAACATCATTTCATTATATTAATGTTGCAGAAAAACCTTCAAATTCATTATATGTTGTTATTAATTTTTAAGCTAAACATGCTAAGAATCAAAAGAATAGATGATTTGAAAGGCTTCTTGTAAAAGATGGCAATTTAAATGAGACTTGAAGGAAGCCAGGGAAGCTTGGAGGCAGAGATGAGGAAGGAGTATACTAGGCATGGAAAATAGGCAGTGAAATTCTGGAGCCTGGAGATGGAACAGCAAGAAGGCCATTGTCAGTGAATCACAGAGCATGTGACAGGGAGTAAGATGTAAGCAGACTGAAAAGGTAGGCGAAGGTCAGGTTGTAAAGCATTTTGAATGTGAAACAGAAGATTTTATAACTGATTCTGGAGAAGCCAGGGACCCATGTAGGTTTATTGAGTAGAGGGATCTGTTTGTTCCTTAGGAAGATTAATTTAAAACTGAGTGGAGGATGGACTAGACTTTAATGCTCAAGTGCAGTCCTTTGACTGAATCCAAACTTCACAGGACAAATTCCCTTAATAAAAGAATTGATTATGTACAACTTGGACTCCATCAAAAGGTCACATTCAAGGTTACAAGGGCTCAAGGGCTCTAACCTTGGACTAGAGTGGAAAAAAGCCAAGAATTAGGGAAACTAACCAGCAGACTATTGTAATAATCAAGGCATGAGGTGATAAAGTTTGCATAAGGATGGTAACAGTGTCAAAGGAGAGAAGCGGGTGCGTAGAAGAGATGGTAGCTCTTCCAACCATCTACTCTCATCTTCTAGAAGATTTCATGGGCACACTTCTATTCTAAACAAGTGTTGGCCTTGGTCATCCTGTATCCTTTTTTGACAAAGAGATCAAATATTTTTATGACTAGGACGTATTCTTTATTATTTTTGTGGTGATTCATTCAAATCAATTAAATTTCCTCAATAAATATTAATAGTCCATGTTGATATCAATTCTTTTATGCATTTCTCTCTTTTTTTCATCAAGAGCTGCTTATGCAGACTAGGTTGGAGTTGACTCAATTATATGCCATATTTTCTTTGTATTCTTTCTCCTAATTTGGTGTTAATATAGCTTCTCTGCATCAACAGGTCAACAGCTTTATGGAACAGAGGGAGCTGAGTCAGAAATGACTCTTATATATAGTTTCCTTTATGTTAAACTATAATCAATCCAAAAAATGTTTATGTTATTCAGTGCCCATATTATTCAGTACCACCCAACTTTTTTAAATAAAGCTCACTAAACAAATTTATAAACTGCATATTCAATGAGCCTTTGACTTTTCTTATTCTTGAATATTTTCTGACACACTGCTGTTTTCCCTTGTGCCCCTCTTATGTTGAAGTCATCAGGTACTAAAAAGTTTTGTTTGCTTATGTCAGGGTGTGTTGTTTTGTTTTGGTTTTGGTTTTACTCATACCTGTGATTTCATTGTCATTATTTTTGGCCAGTCAGTCCCAAGACCAACCATACATCTTCAATCTGACCATCTTTGGCCCTGTCACTGCTACTACATCTTCTAAACCAGAACATCTGCACTGGGACTATGCTGTCCTTACTAATGAGAGCACATTACATGCAGCCAGTCCCAGACTTAGCCATGCTTCTCCTCTTAAGCCATCTTTTGCTCTACAGCCAGGCCTCATACTACCAATGCTCATGGAAAAGGTAAATGAACCACCTGCCCTATTATTCCATTCACCATTCCTGTGATTTTCTGGATGAAAGCACCTTCCATGGCTACCACTTTCTTATGTGAATTGCATTTTTTTACAAAAATATATACTCTGGTAATTGCAATATGAGGTGACCAAGCATTTTATGAAATTTTGTTTCTTGTTGCCTAAACCAACTTTACCAATTCCTATATTTTCTACTCCAAGGAGCATCTCTAAACCATAATTCAATTTTGCTTTTGTCTTCTAGTTTTATTTATATCAAGAATGGCAGGATTAGTGGGGTGGAATCAAGATGGCAGCATAGAAGCAGGAAAACTCTGTGGCTCCCACCACAACCATCTCAAATACCTATAAAATATGACTCTAAACAAATTTTAGAGCTACATAACCCAAAAAGTGACAGAAAGAAACAAATCTCCTGATGAAGGCAGCCTGGAAGGGAGACAGAAAGGGTTCATAGCAGCACACTGGGAGCCCAGCCCAGCCCACATGAGCCCATGGTTCTAGCCCCAGGGTTGCCCGGACCAGCTGAGGCTGGAGGGACTGTGGGAGAGTGGATTGCCGACAGCTATGGCAGTTTCTAGAATTATCAACCCATAAATGCCAAAGACAAAGTAAAAGGTCAGTGGAAATCTGCTAACTCTGGGGGAGATGGAGTGAGGTCCAGCCTCCGCCCCTGGAGAAAGAAGCAGCAGAGGTGCAGCGGGCCTGCAGCTGCCTCCATGTGGCTGCTTCAGAGCTCCCAGGCTACAGATCATGGTGGGGCCAAGTGACCATTCAGAGGCTAAGCACTCTTGCTTTAATCTGCCTGGATCAGGATGGCAGTCTTGGGTGGTGGTCCTGAGGTGTGTGACAAGTGAGCCAAAGCTTGTGGGGGCAGCAGAGATGGCACCCTCCTAATAGCTCCGGCAGCTGTGAAAACCCCAGTGATTTGGGGAAAAGCTCTCCCCTCTGGAAAAAGAGATCTACTGTGGCAAAGAGCTCAAAAGTCAAGGAATTAAGTAGCAATATGAGCAGTCAAAGGAAGCAAAGCAAGCACAGCCATCCAACTTTAGATTTCTTTTTGGGGGACAAAAAGGATCAAAGAATGGGACAGGAGGAAGACAACACAGTCAGAACTCCTGCACCAAAAGCTTCCAAGAAAAATATAAATTGGTCACAGGCCATGGAAGATTTTGAAAATCAAGTAAAGAGAAGTGGTGGAAAAATTGGGAAGAGAAATTAAAATGATGCAAGAAAATCATGAAAAGAGAGTCAACAACCTGACTGAAGAAAATAACACCTTAAAAAACAGACTAATTTAAATGGCAAAAGAGGCCCAAAAAGCCAATGAGGAGAAGAATGCCTTAACAAGCCAAATTTCCTTGATGGAAAAAAAATATCAAAAGCTCACTGAAGAGAATAATTCCTTAAGAATTAAAGTGGAGCAAACGGAAACTAATGATTTTATGAGAAATCAAGATACTATTAAACAGATCCAAACAAATGAAAAAATAGAAGGCAATGTGAAATATCTCCTTGAAAAAACCACTGACCTGGAAAATAGATTCAGGAGAGACAATTTAAAAATTATTGGACTACCTGAAAGCCATGATCAAAGAAAGAACCTAGAAAGTATCCTTCAAGAAATTCTCAAGGAAAATTGCCTTTTTTTATTCTAAAATATTTTAGAACCAGAGGGCAAAATTGAACTTGAAAGAATTCAGTGATCCCTCTTGAAAAAGATCCCAAAAAGAAAACTCCTAGGAATGTTATAGCCAGGTTCTGGAGTTCCCAGACCAAGGAGAAAATATCACAAGCAGTCAAGAAGAAACAATTTTAATATGGTGGAAACACAATCAGGATAACACAGGATCTAGCAGCTTCTTCATTGAGGGATCAAAGGGCCTGGAATATGATATTCTAGATATCAAAGGAGCTGGGATTAAACCAAGAATCACCTACCCAGCAAAACTGAGTATAATGTTTCAGGGGAAATATGGTCATTTAGTGAGGTGGAGGTCTTCCAAGCATTCTTGAGGAAAAAACCAGAACAGAATAGAAAATTTGACATTCGAATATAAGAAGCATGAGAAGGTAAACAGGGAAAAGAATTCATAAGGAACTTATCAAAGTTGGACTATTTACATGCCTACGTGGAAAAATGATAATTGTAACTTATAAAACTTTTCTCAGTATGAGGATAGGTGAAGGAAATATGAATGTATATACAGCTATACATACATATATGTCTATATAGAAGGGTATATATGGGTATGAATACATACGTGAGTGTGTGTATATATGTGTACATAGACAGAGGGCACAGGATCAATTGAATAGGAAGGGATGATATTTTAAAAGGTAAAATTGAGAGGTGGGAGAGGAATAGAAGGAGAGAAGACAGGGAGAGACAGAAAAGTATTAATCATATAGAAGCAGCAAGGGATAACTGTTACAAAGGAAGGAAGAACAGGAAGGCAAAAGGGAATGGGTCAACCTTATTCTCACTGAATTTGGCTTAGGGAAGGAATGACATACAATCTAAACTGGGTATCTTGCCCTACAGGAGAGTAGGGGGAAAGGGGTGAGAGGGGGGATGATGGAGGGGTGGGCAGGTTGGGGGGAGGGTTGTTAGAAGCACACACTTTTGTAAAGGGACAGGGACAAA
>CM053595.1:321438-358814 GCA_028646575.1 Pseudocheirus occidentalis | reverse complement strand
GAATAAGTAATTGATTTGTAACTTAGTGTGCCCTGTGAGTGAAGAACTTTGACTGTTGTACTTTGTGTCCCTTAAGGAGGCAAACCTCCTTAAGGATGATTGAATGATTGAGATGATTGAATGATTGAGTTACTAAATGATTGTTCTTTGTTCAAAACTTTGTGACCACTGTGGTGGAAACTAGGTAGCTATTTTCTGTGATAAGTTGCTGTGAATGCTATATTTTGATTTTCTGTGATAAGTTGTAACATTGTGAATGTTGTACCTTGATTTACTGTGAATGTTTTACTCTGATTTGTTATGGAATAGAGTGTTCACTATACTGTGTGATCAGAACCTTAAAAGCTGTTCACAGTAGCATTCTTCTGGAAAGCTGCTTGTGCTTGGCTTTACATTTACAATCTAAAGCAGATTGTTTGACAGTGAACCAGATACCCCAAAATTATATTCAGATCCTTTCCTTCAAGAGGGAGCCTTTGACACAGATTAACAAAAAATACAAGACAAAATGTGATAGAGGCAAAAGAAAGATTTTTAGGAAAAGGGGAGGGAGAGAGACAGAGACAGAGAGAGACAGAGAGAGGGATAGAGAGAGAACATTTTCAGATAAGAGTAGAAGGGAAGGCTTCAAGGAGGAGATGACACTTAAGCTGAGTCTTTAAGGAACTGAAGTTCTTTAAGAGCAAAGATGAAGGAGAGCATTTCATGTATGAAAGGTGACCTATGACAGGGTAAAATATGCAGGAGGCTGCAGATGAGGATTAGGGGACAACTAATAATCAAGTATGAAAGAAGGAAGGAAATGAGCATTTTTTAATCACCTGCAAAGTATCAGGTGCTGGGCTAAGGGCTGTACAAATATATCTTACTTGATTCTCACAACAACCCTAGAGGATATTATAATTATAATATTATAATCCCCATTTTCCAAGTGAGGAAACTGAGGCAGGCAGCCTTTAAGTGACCTAGCCAGGGTTGCACAGCTAATTAAGTAACTGAGGCCAGATTTGAACTCCAATTGTCTTAAATCCAGACCCAACATTCTATTCAATGCGCCACCTAACTGCGTTAGAGAGTACATGAACTGAGAAATTTGAAATAATATCAGAAAGGTAAATTGCAGGAAATTATAGAGAATGGTAAATGCCAGCCAGTCAATGAGTTTGTATTTTATTTTAGAAGCAACAGGGAGCCACTCAAGGTTTTTGAGCATCAGAGTAACAAAACCTGGACTGTGCATTAGGAAAACTTTTGGCAGTTGTGTGAAGGATAGAAGCCAAGGAAACCAGTTAGGGGTTGTCACAATAATCCAAACCCAAGTCTTCTGACTCCAAGTCCAGTGCTCTTTCATCTCGCTACCCACTGCTGTCTCACCCAATCACTCCCATTGCTAAGTGCAGATTAACAAGGACCCTAACAATGATAAATAGCAGGGTCATTTCCTCTCACTGCTGTCCAGGCCTGGTACAACATCCTGCATCAAGAATCATGTCAATTTGTGAGCTTGCAAATTGGCACTTCCCTCACATGCCCAAGTCCACAGTTCTAAGTTTCTGTGGCAGAAAAACAATGCTGAAAATAATTGTGCCTGGCAGCACTGGTATTGGTTCCAAAAACCATTCAATACATCCAAGGCTCACTGAATCTTTGGTCATTCTGTACAACAGCCAGATGCTTTGATATCATGCCCAATTAATCTGGAATGAGTTGGACTGTAATGATACACATTCACAACAACCTGCTCCGGAAAAAGGAAAGCTTTAATCATTTCAAACATTTACGCCTTCCTGATCTTCTTCTTCTCTTTCTACCCTTGCCTTCCCCCGAAGGTTCTACCACAGACAGTGCCCACAGGTAGATCACACCAGGTTGGGGCAGAAAGCAAGAGCTCACTGGCTTGGTGACAAGAGAGACCTCTGCCCTGCCAACTAGTATGTATTGACTACAGTAGTGCTGGCTCTGGGAGGCAAAGCAATTGCCATCTCCTCTCCTTTCCTCTTGGTAGAGGGGGTTGGGGCAGAGTGACCTTGGAGGAGCCCCCTCTGGGGAGCCTGGATCTTGTCCAGAGCATGCAGAGAAGATGACCTCATCACAGACCTGACATTATGCTGTTCTCAAACTGGTTTCAGCAAGGCAGGGGTGGGGGAAGGGGAAAGTCTATTTCTGTATGTGTCCTTTTTGTCTGTAAACCTTGAGAGGCAAGAGCTAGAAGGGATGGGGAGAGGGATTGGGCCTATGATTCCATAGGTACAGGGAACTCTTAGGCAGGGAAACTCCCTGTACTAATGCAGGTTGGCACCTTTTTTGCACTTTGAGTCTTAGTTACCC
The DNA here is from genome assembly GCA_028646575.1 of Pseudocheirus occidentalis. Classification (NCBI taxonomy): domain Eukaryota; kingdom Metazoa; phylum Chordata; class Mammalia; order Diprotodontia; family Pseudocheiridae; genus Pseudocheirus; species Pseudocheirus occidentalis. The sequence goes on along the minus strand of CM053595.1, from coordinate 356,486 downwards.
ATGGCCCTGAAAGATTCTGAAAGTCACTGAAGGTGACTTGTACAGGGTCACATTGTCAATATGTGTCAAAGATAGAACTTAAACCCAGGTCTTCCCGGTCCTGACTTCAGCTCTCAATTCATTATGGCCCATAGCATCCAGAAAATAATCCTAGAACTACCAAAACATGAGACAATAGAATTTAGACCGTGAAGTGACCTTTACAATATCTAATTAAGGATTTCAATTAAACAACTATTTAAGACTTTGTAAAGAAGTTGGCACAACTAGGTGGTACAATGGATAGACTGCTGGGCCTGGAGTCTTCCTAAATTCAAATCTGGCCTCAGAGACTTATTAGCTCTGTGACCCTGGGCAAGTCCCTTAACTCTGTCTGCCTCAGTTTCCTCATCTGCAAGAACCAAGAAGGAAATGGCAAACCACTCCAGCACCCCAAGAAAACACCAAGTGAAGTCATGAAGAATCAGACCGATAAATGGCTCAACCATAACACTAGAGACTGAAGGCCACTCAGAAGGTGACATGGAGGTGCCTGGCAGGCCTGGAGCAGCCGCAGCAGATGGCAGATAAGGAGCCATGGAAGGAAAGTGGCTTCTAGGGTGCTATATGAGAAATATAAGACCACAAAGGAAAACAGCCTGGTGAGAGCAGGAGACAACCATCGGGAAACCCATCTAGTTCTTCGATATCCAGGCAACATCAAAGGAATTCAAGGAAGGCTCTCCCACCAAATAGGTAGATTCCTGTGATTAATTTTCAGGAAGACATAAACAAGTGTCACAGAGGATGCTTAGGCCTGGATGAGCTTCAGTCTGTATCACTGGCAGGAGTGCTTATGTCTATGAGATCACAGATCCGCTGGAGTGCTTGAGTACTCGGAGCACTAATTAATAATTATAACTACCATTTATATAGTGACTTAAGACTGGCATGTTCCTTTACAAATATCATCTCATTCTCTCCTCATAGTAGCCCTGAGATGTGTGCTGTTTTTATTCTGATTTGACAGATGAGGAAAGTGATGGAAATAGAAGTTAAATGACTTGCCCAAGGCCATACAGCTAACAAGTGTCTGAGGCAATCACTGAGCCTAGGCCATCTTAATTCCAAGTCTGGCCTTTAATCCACTGCATGGCCTTAGCTGCTGCTGGAATAAAAAGATTGAGAGCCTAGTTCCTGACCCTCTTGAGTCTAGCATTGTGGGATAAACACCATTTTCTGGACAGGTCAAATTGTACCGAGTCTTGTTAAGCATTCACTGACTGGATGACAAAGTGTTCTTAAATTCTTATCCAATAGTCAGAATGAGGGAAATCAAGGGAAAGAACATCACAAACAGGGTCCAGGATGTCTGAAGGTGACAAATTCCTGTGTACAAAACAAAATTAAAACATCTTGCAGGTGCTAAGGTGAGCAGAACTCCAAAGGAAAAGAAACCACCCAGGCGCACGTGTTCACTCGCTTCAGGACCGATGTGGGTAAATTCTAAGATGGAGAAGGTAGCAGTTAAGTCAGGTCTTAAAGGAAGAGCTCTTCAACCCACAGGAGTAAAGGAGTATTTTACAAACACGCTGATTCTACATTAATAAGGGGAAAAGACACCAATACGGGTAGCTGTCGCTCAAAATACTGTGGTAAATACACTAGAGACTGACAAGACAAAATGCACTGCACGGCTGATTTGTGATGCCCAAGCACAAAACGCTGTATTTGTCCCTTTTCGGTTGCTTCTCCTTAGATCTGGTCCAGCGCTCCAGCCCGACAAGAACCTTTTTGGAGCCTGACCGTCATGGACTGTGTTAGTTTTCCCTCCCAGCTTTTTTTTCGTCTGCAAGTTTGATGAGCAAAACATCTATGCCTTTATCCTCCTGACTCCAGGGCCGGTGTTCTGTTCACTGCACCACCTAGCTGCCCCATCTATGCCTTTATCCAAGTCATTGAGAAAAATATTAAATAGCACAAGGACTAACAGAGATCCCCGAGGCCCTCAACTGGACACCTTCTACCACATTGACATTGAACCATTAACAACCAGTCTTTGAGTCTGTCCATTCCACCAGTTCTGAATCCATCTAATTGTGTCAGGGAGGCACTGTCGCATAATAGAAACAGCATTTCCCCTGGAGATATGAGACCTGAATTCAGATTTTACCTCCAATCCTCATTCTCTGGGTGACCCTAAACAAAACTCTTGACTTCTTTAAAGCTCGGTTTCCTCATCTTGGAAGATGAGGTTGTACTAAATGACCTCTGAGGGACCTCTTAGTCCTATACCTATGGTTTCAATATAGTCGAATCAAGGACTTCTGAAACTTCTTCCACTTGCAACCTCCTCTTGGGTTTTGGTGGTCTGAGGACATGCACTTTGGATTCATATTCTATATGACATGCCATTCGTGAAGCATTCCAAGACAAACTCTAATTGTAAAATTAATCATCACAAAAATAAAACAATGATACCATGACATTTTCTGATGAAAAGCCCCTCATGTTTATTTTATTAAACAAAAATAAAATAAATTTCATAGGAACAATTTTAAGGCCCAAAGAGACACCAAGTTCATGTTAAGGCTGCCAGTAGCTGGCATGGCATCTCCTTGCTACCGTCTCCAGCCTTCTCCATGGTCCACAGTGATACCTTCAGAAGCCTCTGTCTCCACAGCAATTGTTGAACTCCTCTGCCCATTGCCTGTCATGCCTGGCTACCTGCAGGACCTGGGATTCAATGGACAAAACTGTTTTGAGAAGCTAAAGGGTGTGCCTTCCTCTTCTCAACACCATGATATTTTACCAAGAAATTATAAGGGCTCTCTCAAAACCAGAAAGGAAAGAAATGAAAATTAAGATTAGCAAAGTGGCTCGATGTCTCTGAGACTGCAAGGAATTCAGTTCTCAGACAGAGCATTGCTTATCAATACAAGAATTCTGCCCTTCTGTCATTTTGTTGACTTGTAAAGGGGAAAGAGTCTGTAAAGTGGAACCTACAAATCTGAAATTGAAGGTCTGGACACTTGATAATAGTGCTAGGGATCTGGAGTATCTGTGAGACCTTTTCCCAGCAATATTCCCAGCAGTCTCCCTCTTCAGTGGACGGAGGATTCTCGTCCTTAAGATGCCATATCAATGTCTTCTAGAATTGTCTTCATTTCTCTCCAGGCTGCACTCGTAACTCTCTCAGTATTTCTCTATAATGTCCCAGAAACCTCTTTAACCCAGAACCTCATTCCACCCTTGGACTTAGCATATTGAAAGCATAGCTGGGTCCAATTATGTGGATGATGAAGATGATGATGAGTGGTGTGGTCTCATTTTTCAAGTTCAAGTTCATATTTCCATTGGGCTGGAATCAATGACCAAATTTTACATATTCACCAGTTTGAATAGTGTGAATTTGAATGCATGCAACCATTTCACTATATTCATTAATTAGAACCTAGCTATACCCTCTGTCCCTGAAGCCTCTCCCTCCATTTGGCTCTTTCCTTCCTGAAGCTCCATTTTAAGGAGGATACCTAGGCTAATCATATTATTCCTCTACAGGCTGTACTCCTGACTTTCTGGGTCTTTCTTTCATCCATGACTTTCATTACTTTCATCACCTACCACTCATTTCAGAACTTTCTTTTTATTTTATTTTTTTTTTGCTTTTTTTTGAGGGGGAAAGCAGGACAATTGGGGTTAAGAGACTTGCCCAAGGTCATACAGCTTATAAGTGTGTCGTGTCTGAGACCCGATTTGAACTCAGGTCCTCCTGACTCCAGGGATGGTGCTCTATTCACTGCCCCAAGAACTTTCTTTTATGTGTTGCTTTCTCCCATTTTAATCTACATTCCTTGAAGATCAAGATTCTCTTTCTGTTTGTGTTTGTACCCCCAGCACTTAGCCCAGTGCCTCACACATAGTAAATGTTTAATAAATGTTTATTGACTTTACATGGCTTGAAAAACATTGATGAAGCTGTAAAGGTTTGTTGTTCATTTATGACTTTGCCTTATTTCTAAATATCATATAACTAGCAAATGGGGAAAACAGTGCCAATCATTTAATATTTTGTGTCATAGAATAAGGAAAATAACATCTACATGGCAAAAAGAACTATCCAGTGTAATCCAATATTATCCAAATATTCATAATTCTTGCTGTTGTCATATGCTTAATTTAATAATACACATGAAGGAATAAAGGGTTAGTTGAATTTCCCAGGCAGTCGCCAAGGGTCTCTAAAGGGTGTTTTGCTGTTATAGATGTCACAAATGGCATAAGAAGTTCCCTCCAAAATTAAAGGTCCTTTACACATACAGTTTCTTTTCAAGACAGATTTTTTTTCCTCTCAGACTTATTCATAAAGAAACAATATACAAAAAAAAAGAACAATGAAATTCATATAATACTCTAGGGGAAAAAAACTGATCACAAAGCCACATTTTAGGAGGCAGCTAGGTGATGCATTGAATAGAACACTGGTCCTGGAGTCAGGAGGACCTGAGTTTAAATTTGACCTCAGACACTTGACACACTTACTAGCTGTGTGACCTTAGGCAAGTCATTTAACCCCAATTGCCTTGCCTTCCCCCCCAAAAAGGAAACAAGATACACATTTAGCATTTCTGCTTCTCCACAGTCTTTATTTTTAACAACAGCAAAATGTGATATACTTATTTCTTTGTGGGGAAAATAAAACAGCATTGTACAATTATCATTATTATATAAATTTTAAGCCACATATAAAATTGTATAGGTATTTTATATGTAATTTAGATATCAGGAACTAAAAGAAAAAGAAAAATCCAGATTGCTTTTCAACTATTTCATAACTCTAAATACCTTCTAAATACATTAAGTCTCTGGAGCTTGATTGTTTTCAAAATATATACTAAATAACCCTTCAGTCTGGTAGGAAGGGGAAAGTGTCTTATCTCAATTTCTCTATATTGAGATAAAATATTGGACAGGCCCATATTTAAGGACTTAATTTATAGGATCCATGCAACCTTTTATAATATGGCATATTAGTTCAAAACTTTAAAAACAATTTTTAAATTGTTACAACAAAAAGAACTTTAAGTAGATAAGTGAAATAATGATGAAATAATAGTTGATTCTAGAGTTATTCAGGTATCTTTCTATTTAAGTAATTGATCAGTATGGTTTAACCATGTATTCATGTGCAGAGGAAAGAGATATAAAGAGACAGTTTCTTAATGTGAAGTATAATTTCCATATAACACTAAGAGCTAACCGTATCTGTAATGAAAAACTACTAGAGGTATTTTCCATGAGAACAGGGATAAAGCAAGGGTATTTATCATGACCACAATTATTTTAAATAATTCTAGAAATGCTAGATAAAGCAATAAGAAAAAACTGAGGAAGTAAACATAGGCAATAAGGAAACAAAACTGTATTGTGTTTGTTACAGGAAGATTTTTTTTGAATGCTGTTTAAGGGAGGCTTTGAAGTGGCAGCAATACTAGAAAAGAAAAAAAAGAAAATGTTATCAAATGAATCATAAAAATCAACAAAAAGAGAGCAGAGGAAGTTCATAAGGGCACACAAATAGGATAGCATTAGAACTATCATTTTAAATTTGAAAAGTTTAAAATCCTTAACTGCAGCAATAGGAAAAGCCAAACTACAAAAAAAGACGGAATTCATAAACATTAGCTCATTCACCCCATAAGGTAGGCATGCTCTTATCTCCATTTCACAAAAGAAGAAAATTAAGCTGAGGTCATGTGATTTTTCCAGAGCCACAAAGCTAGTGAATGAGACAGGATTCAAACTGCCTTCTTGACTCCCATTCTACCATCCTATTGACTGAACTACAAATTGTTCATACATAACAGCAGTTTGCAGTTTCATAAAAAGAAAAAAGCAACACCTAGTTCATGAGGGTCTAAAGAGAGAACTTTTAAAAACATCTGCTTTCTTTCAGAAGCAGCCATTGATATTTTCAAGTCAGGTGGCCAGAGTGAAGAACTAGTGAATACTGGGGATGTCAGTGAAATCTCCAAGAACTGTTGTGGAATATCAACCATTATGTGGTTGATAGGTCATATTGCTAAACATTTTATTTTTGCTGGCTTGAAGACAAAGTCTCTCCCAGTTTTTTTGCACTCTTAGACATGTGCTGTGCCTCCCTATTAGAATGTGAGCTTCTTGAAAGCAGGGACTATCTTGCTTCTTTATTTGTGCTTAATACGGTGGTTTGCACAAAGTAAATACTTAATATTTTTCAATTTCCTATTGAAAAAAAAGAGGTGATAGCACCTGCAGAGAGCAGTATTTGTGAGGGTCATGACTTTCTGAGTGCAAAAAGACATCTTGTGGTTACTAAGACAAGAAGAAGCAGGGGGGAAAAAAGAACAAATGTTACCAAGGTATGTGATGGAGGGAGTTTCTAATAAAGAATCATTTATTCTAAGCCTGACTCTACGCTAATAAGAGTATGAGATACCAGTTCTAAGAACTAAAATGTATACAGTGCTTTAAAGTTTGCTGATTACATATATCACATCATTTGATCATCACAAGAATTTTAAGCAGTAGGTGCTATTATTATTCCCATTTTACAGGTGAGGGAACTGAGACTAAGAGAAGTTAAATAACTTGCCCAGAATCACACAGCTAACAGGTGCATAGGAAGGAATTCACACCTGAGCCTACCTAACATCCAGTTCAGTGCTCTGTCCAGTACTTCACAAGGCTCCAGTATAGAGGCTATCATGTAAAATGTTATTTTTGTTGTTGTTTGGTCATTCAATTATGTCTGACTCTTTGTGACTTCTCATGTACCTAACATGCCAGACCCTTCTATCCTCCTCTGTCTCTCAAATCTGTCCAAGTTCATGTTTGCTGTTTCCATAATACAATCTACCTCATCCTCTACTGTCCCCTTTTCCTTTTGCCTTCAATCTTTCCCATCAGGGACTTTTCAAATGAGTCTCATCTTGTCATCATGTGGCCATAATATTTAAGTGTCAGCTTCAGTATTTGATCTTCCAGTGACTAGTCTGAATTAATTTATTTAAGTTTTGACAGATTAGCTTTTCTTGCTGTCCAAGGGATTCTCAAGTCTTCTCCAGCACCACAATTTGAAAACATTAATTCTGCAGCATTCAGCTTTCCTTATACACCAACTCTCCCAGCCATATATTGCTACTGGAAAAAAAACAACATAGCTTTGACTGTATGGACCTTTGTTGGCAAGGTGATGTCTCTGCTTTTCAGTACTCTGTCCAGATTTGCCATAACTTTCCTTCCAATGAGTAAGCTTCTATTCACATCATAGCTCCAGTCACCATCAGTAGTGATCTTTGAGACCAAGAATATAAATTCTGATACTGCTTCATTTATTCTCTCTCTTTTTTCCAGGAAGTGATAGGACCAGATGCCAAGATCTTAGTTGTTTTTAATGTTAAATTTCAAGCCAGCTTTTACACTTTCCTCTTTTACTTCTATGAAGAGGCTTCTCAATTCTTCTACACGCTCTGCAATCAGAGTAGTATCATGGGCATATCTGAGAGTGTTGATGTTTCTCCTGGCAACCCTAATTCTTGCTTTTGATTCGTACAGCCTGGCATTTCTCATTATATACTCTGTATATAAGCTAAATAATGTAACAGTATACAGCCTTTCAGTGCTCCTTTTCCAATCTTAAACCAATCAGTTGCTCCATGTTTAGTTCTAACCATTGCTTCTTGACACACAGACATGTTAGTCAGAAGACAAGATGATCTAATACTCCCATCTCTTTAAGGACTTGCCACATCCTATGGTCCACACAGTCAAGCCTTTAGTGTCATCAAGGAAGCAAAAGAAGCTGTGCTTTTTCTGGAGTTCTTTTGATTTCTCTATAAATCAGCGAATGTTGGCAATTTGGTCTCTAGTTTCTCTGTCTCCTCAAAAACCAGTCTGCCTTCTGGTAATTTTCAGTTTACATATTGCTGAAGCCTAGCATACAGAATCTTATCTTAAGCATAACCTTGATGGCAAGTGAAATGAGCACAATTGTTCAGTTATTTGAACATTCCTTGAAGAGTGAAAGACAACTACAATTATTTGTAGTACTAATGAAATGGTTGGGGCAAAGCTGAAAGGAAGCTCAGCTGTGAATGCATCTGGTGACTAAAGGAAAGTCCTGTGCTGTAAAGGCCACCTGGAATGTAAGCTCTATGAACCAAGGTAAGCTGGATGTGGTCAAACAGGAGACAGAGGGATTGAACATCAATATCTCAGCTGTCAGTAAAATGTTACAGAAAGCACTTGAGAGAGATATAAAAACGAAGTAGGAAAGTGGCTGCCAACTAACAAGGCCAGGAAATGTTTCCTGGAGGAGGTCATGTTTGAGTTGAGTTTTAAAGAATGGGTAGGATTTAAACAGAGGATGAGTATAAAAAATACTTCCAGCATCAGGAACAAATCCAGATGTGTAAGTGTAAAGGGTGGACTGGCCAATAAGTCCACTCCTTATGAGTATACAGCGTAACCTGATGTGAATTGTGGAGCATGGGCAAACATTTTTTAGCTGGTTTCAGTTGGCTAAATATATGGTCAATAGGAGCTTTTTTTGACCTGGGTTGCATTCAAAAGGAATTAGCCAAAGCTGCTGGCGTCCTGCCTGCCTAGCAATTGATGAAGGAAGATAAGCTGCTGTGGGCCTTGACACAGAGAAGGCCCTCTCTCACATATGTCCGGCATGAAGCCGAAAGCACAAAGAGCTGGTGTTTTCTGTCTCTCTTGTGTTTATTCTTTCTTGCCTTTAGGTGAAGAAGTATTAGCGATGGCTACATGCTTGTGAGGTTCCAAAAATTGTGGATTTCGAAAGCTCAGGAGAAGGTGCCACCAGAAAGCCAGGAACTAGAGTCCATACCAAGATCTTCTAGAAGACAGTAAAGAGTGAATTCCAGAAGACCCAGAAGAGACAAAAAGCAGCTGAGAGAATATGCCCCCCAGTGTTGGGTGGAAATTTTATACTTCTGTTCTTGCTATATCTTCAACATAAAAATCTCTTTGTAAAAGCTAATTGATGTTAGTGTTAAAACGGAACTAGAGCACTCATTAGCTATGGTTAACAATAGGGAGAACATACCAAAATGGGGACTCAAGCTGATAGAATTAGAGAAAGACATTCCTCAGAGGTACCCCTAGGACCTAGAGTGGGAGATATAGTTGGCCTTGATCTGGGAGAGTAAGTGCCAGGCTCACTACACAAATAATCAATTTCTTATATTCTCTTTCTTTAACTCTCAGTTTTCCCATATTCGTTCCTTTTAAAGACCTCAGATAGCATCAGCACTTGGAAGGCTACGGTCCCATTTCTTTCTTCCCTTCTTAGCCCAGAAAGGACTCAACCCATTTTTTTCACATTTGGAATGGACTGTCTTGATTTCAGATCCATGAGTTTAAGTCACATCCAGCGTTCCCACTCCAGGAGCTAGCGTCTAGCTCCTGCTTTTTCTGTTAGATTGCTTGAGCAATTATTACTACTATTGACATCTACCCTATGGACAGGAGAAAGGAGTGAACTCAGATGGAACTATTTAGATAGGCCATGCTAACCTATATCTGATGTCACAGCTTCATTATGGCCGGCTGCCTATATTCATCCATACTGGGTGTATGTATTGGAGGCCAGGGGGGTTGGAAGCCCTAAGAAGTAACATTAAGTGCAAACATCCATGAAAACTTTCCTTATCATAAGGATAATAGAAGAGACCTAAAGTCAACATGTTGGGTTGGGGTTCCCCAGACTGTTAGTCTCTTCCCTACTACTTAACTTCTTTCTCAACAAATGACCCCCCCACAGTAAATAGTACCATCTCCTCTCTACTTCACACCTCACCTCTCAGTGGACCTCTGCCCCTACTGAACAACCTTCACTTTCCTCCGTCATCTGACTTCGTGATATACTGACTTCATTACTTCAATGATACATAATTTAGTTGGCATGGGTTTTCCCTACATTAATTCAGACTAGTGAACCCTTTTGTGCCTTCATGGAAACTTCATGCAATACTTTGACTGAATTACCCTGCAGAAAACCTAGTAATGATAACTCTCTGAACTTACCTTCCTCTTACTCTATATATATCATGCCTATATCTAGTTAGTCACATGTTGTGTTCAACATGAGAATATGCTGCACTTAACCAGACTAGCCGTTGGACAGCAGACATGCAGTCGGTTCCTCACGTCGGTACTCTAAACCTTTCTAGCTCAGTTTACACATCCCACTAGCATGACCTTGGAGGACACAGGATCATCTCTACATCAAGATGAGGCTTCAGAAAAATATTTAAAATGAACAATCCCTAAAATTTTCTGTGGAAATGTTGATGAAGTCAGCAGCTCCTAGAAACAACAGATTCCTTCCCAGCCCACAAATTCTATCTCATCAGTGAAAGAGGGGCATTAGGGAACCTGTCTCCTGCTCATTCTCCACTTCTTAATACAACACTCCCCATGATCCTGATGTTTTGGGTGGTGGCACTGGAAAACTAAGCAGAGGCAAACAAGGAAAGCTTGTGTGTGGACAGAGCCTTTGGGCCAGCTGATGACCTGGAATCTCCTGTAACATGTGGGAGAGTTATTCTGAAGAAGTAGATGACCCAGCAAACAATTAATGCTTTGTTCCTCTGGGAAACCTGGAAACTTCAAATTAGCAAAACCTCCTCTCAGACTAGCTAACTGGTTTGGCTTGCTTTTTTTAATCCTTTTCTAAAAGTTGTTCCTTTTCTTCTTCCCCCCCACCTCCCCAGTACTTAAAGAGTGGTCCAAGTGAAAAGAGCCAAGTCTCAGCTTCTAAGCTGCCTTCTCCTCCATGCTGAAAGTTGTGAGTGCTTTCACTGGCCTGGGTCTCCTTGCCCCGCCTTCCTGGCACTGAACAGCTCCCCCTCACCACCACCACCACCTCCCATCCAAGACAGAATATGGAACTATGGGCCTCTCTTTTTTCTGGCACCCACCTCAGCCAAAAGAAATAGAGTGTTTACCTCCCACAGACACCAAAAGTTCAGTATCTCTCTGGGTTGTATGTTCAGCCTGTGAAGGAAAAGTAGGGAAGCTCCGGGGACAGGAGGGGAAGGAAGGAGAGGAGAGGAGAGGAGAGAAGAAGCAATGCGTATTCCTCCTACTCCCTCCCACAAGACAAACACTGTCCAAGTCCAAACATCTCTGAGTTTTCCAAGGTGGGAATTGGCTTTGCCAGGTTGGTTCCATTTCTTCTATTCTCCAACAATCCAACATGGGGAGGGGAGTGTGCATTTTGGACCAGCCTGGTGTGAGGTCTCACCACTCGTTCAGAAAGTCACTTCAGCAATTAAGTCTCAGGAGCTCCCCCCACCCCCAACCTTATTTTTTTCCTTTTGAAAGGATATGCCCCACTGTGCGGGGTATTGCAGCCACCCTCCCTGTCAGGCCGCTTCGCAGTAGTATTGTGGCGCCGTGGAGAGGAGCTAATTGGATTTGTTGTCACCTCCTGAAGCTGCCAGGAGCTCACGTCTGCTCTGGTTACAGATGAAGACATCACGGTGACAGGCTCAGAGATGGCTCAGCTGGCATCCCAAGGCCACTAATAGAGCCATGTTGATTTAATGTCCGAGTGGAGAGGTGCGGACAAGCTGTTCAAGTTTTCTCTTCCAAACAAAGCAGAGATATGCCATCCGTCATCTGTGGATCAGTAAATAAGCTTCCATTCGCCTCTAGTAATGTTTAACCATCGCTACAAAAGAATGACAAAGTATTTTAGCAGGGAGATACTCCCTTTAAAGAGGAGCTGTGCCTCTGTGGTTTATATCACCCAGGGGGGGAAAGGACTAATTCACCCAACACGTAAATTTTACTTAACTATGCCATTATGGATGGGTACTATTTATCCTTAAGACTGCACATAATAAAAGGTGTGTGTGGTTTTGGAATGTGTGCACCTGTGTGCCCATGTGTGTTTAATTTTAAAAATCAGTGGGACCTCTGATGACCATGACCGTGCCACTTATTGTTATTCTGGATTGATTCTGGAATGATATCGACCCCTTAAAATCTGGTTGATAGGGAGAAATACAGAATTGGTTCTTTGTATCTTGACAAAAGGAAAATCTTTGAGGGTGGCTAACATTAGAGGTGACCCTGCAGAAATTCTTCATTCTGAGAAGATATCAAAACATCTCTAGAGCATCATCTCCTATGATCATGGGATCATAGGAGTCACACATTCGGAGGAAAAAAGGCCAGTCATCTTCTTTGACTAACAGAGTCAGCCCACTGGGAGCTTGTCTTCATGTAAAAACTGCATTTATTGGGGGCAGCTAGGTGGTACAGTGAATAGAGCACCGACCCTGGAGTCAGGAGGATGTGAGTTCAAATCCGGCCTCAGACTCTTGACACAAAAACTAGCCGTGTGACTTTGGGCAAATCACTTAACCCCAATTACCCTCCGAAAAAAAACAACTGCATTTATCAGTGGTTCTCTGTGTCCAAGCATAGCACAGTACTTGAAGTCACCGGACTTTAGTTCAAATCCAGTCTGCTATTTATTTACCTTGGACAAGTCACTTAACTTTTCTAGGCTTTGATTTACTCATCTATAAAATGATAGGGTTGGATTCGATGACCTCACAAGTCTGTTCTAGCTCTAAAACTATTGTGTTATTCTACAGCCAGATTAAAAAAAAATTAAGTGTAGATTAAGGGGCGGCTAGGTGGCGGAGTGAATAGAGCACTGGCCCTGGAGTCAGGAGGACCTGAGTTCAAATTCGGCCTCAGACACTTAAGACAAAAACTAGTCGTGTGACCTTGGGCAAGTCACTTAACCCCAACTGCCTTCCAAAGAGCAAAAAAAAAAAAAAGTAAGTGTAGATTAGAGTGGGAAAGCATACAGCTGAACACAAAGAAAGATTTTTTTCACCATTAAGGCAATAAAATATCAGACTGAAAGGCTAAAGGAAATTGCAAAGTCTCTGTCCCTTTAGGAGACGGTCAAGAAGAAGAGACAACCCCCACCACCACCACCAGGTCATTGAGACAATCAGTTACCTAAAGATACTGCTAAATGAGACATTTTTGAGGTCCCTGTCAGCTCTCCAGGAATTTGATGGTTTTATGCATCTAAACCAAGGGTCTTCCTACCTCATACACTGTTTTAGATTATTATTATTCCACTGGAAGAACAGTCAAAGTGAAATGAGAGAAAGGAAGACTTTAATAGAACTCAAATGTTTTCCCTTAAAGGAGTTTCCACACCTAAGTTACCCACATGGAAAGAAGTTTTGGTATGAAGTTTATGTGCCCAACCACAGGTAACGATGACACCCACATCTCTTGTTTATCTAACACTCTAAGGGTTACAGGAGCAGCTAGGTGCACAGAGGGCAGTGAACAGAGAGTTGAGCCTGGAGTCAGGAGGACCTGAGTTCAAATCCAGCTTCAAACACATACTAGCTGTGGGACCCTTGGCAAGTCATTTAACCCCATTTGCCTCGATTTCCTCATCTGGAAAATGAGATGGAGGAAAAAATGTCAAATCACTCCATTATCTTTGCTGAGGAAACCCCAAATGGGATCGTGAAGAGTAAAACATGATGGAAACAAAATGAACAGCAACAACAGTTCAGGTTGCAAAGCCCTCTCTGATGAATCCCCCTAGTTGAGAGGCCGCACAAGCATTATTATCCCCGTTTTAAGATGATGAAGCTGAGTCTCAGGGCCATGCAATGATTTGTCCATAGCTGCCCAGTTAAAAATTGTTAGAGCTGAGCCTTGAACCCAAGTCTTCTGATTCCTAGGCCTGTTCTCTTCGTACTCTGCCTTTCTGGGGCAGCCACAGTGGATTCTCCAAAGGCTCCACCGTCTAAGCTGTCATGCTTAGTGGTACTTCTTAGGGTGGCGTGGCATTTAGGAGACACGAAGGTTGGAAAAATTGAAGCATGATAGAAAGAGCATCAGAGATTTTGAGCTGGGAGGAACCTTAGGAGATCACCTTCTAATCTCACTGTCATGTTATAAATGATAAAACCAAAACAAGTCCAGGAAAGTAGGTAACTGCCCCCATGCCACCCAACAGTCAGAATTTGAACCACGAGTCCTTGAATGCTCCATATCTTCCATTTGCTCTCACTTTCTCCCCTAATATAAGGTCTCCCCCTCCGCTTCCCCTCCCTCGTCTCCAAGGGCTTCAGAAACATTGACTGAATTCCTCTGCCAGGCTCCCAAAAAAGAAGAATCTAAGCAGGTTGTAGGAGAGCGTATGAATCTGGAAAACAAGAGACCTGATCTAATTTCGGAAAACCTTAATGACTTTGGAAAGGTATTTGCAAGACCAGGTAAAGTCCTACTGCCATTTTGTCTTTGATTGTTTCCTTCCTTAACCCAGCCAAAATTCCACTCTTTCTTAAAGGCCTGGGTGAGAATCCTCCCACCCTCTCCATGGAGCCGTCCCTGTCCATCCTAGTCTTCACTGACCTATCCATGTGCAAGATCTTTCTGATCAATAAACATTTATTAAATGCCTCCTATGTATAAGATATTGTGCTAAGAATTTCTCAGTGGAAAGAGTGCTATATTTGGAGTCAGAGAATCTAGGTTTGAGCTCTGGCTCTCTTTATTCCCCCCAATAACTCTGGGAAAGTCACATATCCAGAGCCATGACTAGGAATTTCAACACCCAAGGCTAAGTCAATCGAGGGGGAGGTTTGAAGGAGTCTAAAGTATGACCTCTCTTATGTATTGTTGAGGTAAGCAAGAGACAAAGAACATAGAGTCAAGGAAGTTAAAGACTTAGGTCTGGGTGTCTGAAAATAGGAGGGGATTGGAATACATAAGAACATTGTGAGCCACCTACTAGACTTTCTGAGCAAGAAAGAGTAAGCTAGAGATTCACAGATGCGAGCAACAAGGAATTGGATAAGATGGGGTGAATTTGAAGGAAGAACTGGTCACTGAATGATGGTGGAAAGGGGAAGATCTGAAAGCAGCAGTGGGGAGCCAAGAGTGTGCTGACTCTGACAGGCAAGAGATATGTCTTCAGAAAAAAGCGAGGTTTGTGTGATTGCCAATAGACAGGAGTGTGACAGGAAGCTACCGAGTGTGTATGGGGATTTGTTAACAATAGATGGACAATAGAAAGAAAGGGCGGAGGAGAATGCAAACTGGGGAGGGCAAAGACTGAGCCGTATAAAGATGAGAGTGTAGGGACAGAAAACAGGCATTGTGGTGGACTAGACAGAATGCTGAACTCAGAGTCAGAAACACCCAGATTTGGGGGCCCGAGTCATGTTATCTAGAACTAGTCACTGTAACTCTCAGCCTCAGCTTCTTTATCTCAGAATGTCGCGATTAAACATCAAAAGATCAAGCAAAATCATACATGCAAAGCACTTTGCAGACCCTAAAGTGTTGTATAAATATGAACTGTAAGCAGAGGAAGAGGGTTTCGAAGGTAGCGGGCAAGGCTGGTGACCAGGGGAGACGGTTCAGCCGCAAGCACAGCCATAGGAAGTAGAGGGGAGAAGTTCCATCTCTTGTTGCCCCGATCCCGAGCTCCGCTGACTAGCCCAAGCACCCTCATACTCTCCCCAAACCATCTT
Organism: Pseudocheirus occidentalis; assembly: GCA_028646575.1. NCBI lineage: Eukaryota > Metazoa > Chordata > Mammalia > Diprotodontia > Pseudocheiridae > Pseudocheirus > Pseudocheirus occidentalis. Next base: position 340,905 of record CM053595.1, on the reverse strand, counting down.
TCTTCCTAACTCCCAAAGCAGCGCGGGTCAGCAAAAGCCCTCAAAGTATAACGCGTGGGGACGCTAGTCTTTATATCCCAATAAAGGAGAAAGCCATAGGTCCTGGAGACACAGCCTTAAACGTCTCATTAGGGCTGCGGCTACGCATTGGGATCTCTCTGGGCCACAGTTCCCTCATCTGTAGAACAAGGAAACTGGATTCGACGATCTCTAAATTCTGTTCCCACCATAAACTGGGCATTTCTTTTCTGAACTCCTACAGCATTTATAACCAATACCATAACATTAAACTTATGACGATTAAATCCTACTTTCCATTGTTCTCATTGAGTCCCAGAACTATCCATCTAGAAAATGACAGGGTTGGACCGAGATCATAGGATGTTGGAGGTAGAAGGGACCATGAAAATCATTCTGCCCAACTCTTTCATGTTGGAAAGGAAAGAAGAAAGAGGAAGAAAGCCACCAAAGGTCACTGTTCTGGGATGACCCAGCATAGCCAACATTCACATTTAGATACTCTCGCTGCAAATCCAGGAATTCATAACCTGGTAGCCCAGAGAAGCCAATGGACCGCTCCTCCAAGTAATGTTTTTAAATGGACAAAACAACATAAATAGAATTACAAGGGAAATCTAAGAATAGTGCAAGTAAAGATACCTTTTCCCCCACCCAAATTCCCAGTCCCTCTGAAATCTATCTCCCAACCAAAGGAGCTCAGATTAAGAAATGCAGCTTCCTTCCCCGCTGCCTTTCTAGGATCCTTGCTGACTAAGCATTGTTTCTGTTCAGTCCTTCTATCAGTCTTCCACCAATGCCTATGACAACATTGTAAACACCTTGAAGTCCGTGATTATTTGTTCTTTATCTTTGTTTCCTCTCCAGTACTGAGCCAGCCCTGCAGATGCACAGTAGGCACTTGTGGACTTTGTGATTAATCAGGCTATCCTCACCTCTCTCCCACACTGAGCTCCGGACTGTGCAGCAAACATTAGACAAGTAGATGAAGTTCCTGTTTGGTTTGCACCTCTCCTATGCACTTACATTACATAGAGCTCATTGTAGTTACTGATACATGTCTTATTTTCCTGCTAGACTGTCAGACCAGTGAGGGAGGCTTGGTCTCTCATCTGGACTCTGACTCTCCCTCTCCTCAACACCATCTCATGCTGGACATATAGGGAAAGGATTCAGGAAAAGAGCCATAACTGGGGGGTGGGACATCCAGGGGACCTGGGCTCCCATTGGCTTGCACAGCATAGTTTAGGCTAATTTACTTACCAAAGGCCCACTTCTTAAATAGTCTCAGAATGAATTATTTATACCAGCTGGTGTGGTGGGCAACTATTCTGAACATGTGGCTTGGTTTTGTTCTCTGGCCGTGTGGTCATGAAAGATCTTGGAGGACTGAGTCTGCTTTGCTTATCTCCTATAATCAAATGATACCAGAAAACAAGATTAAAACACACCAAACTCCATTTCAAAAAGAAACTTCTCCATATTAAAGCTAACTGGGCCTGGAGTCAGGAGAACCGGCTCTGTAATCTTCCAACTCTGTGACTGACTTTGTGACCTTGAACAAGTCCCTTTACCTTTCTGAGCCTCAGTTTTCTCATTTGCAAAACTGAGATAATCACGTTTGCATCGATTACTCTTGGGTTCTTATGGGGATCAAATGTAAAGAAATTTGCAAACAGTAAATATGAGCTCTACCCCCAGAGTACATTACCAATAAGCCATAAGGGGCTTATGTGTACTTACTTACAGACTGAGTAAGTAATCACGGTACAATAAATGTGGCGAAAGCCTGAGAAAAGCTAAACATCCTCTTCTACCACAATTGAAATTCCATCATTAGAGCTTAATTCCTTTGTGTCAAACACAGTTCTCTCCTTGCAAATTTTCTTATAAAATGTAAATGCCCTGGAGAGTGATAACACACTAAACCCCCAGTATCTGAACAGAACTAAGAGCATCTAATTGATTTTTTCCTCTGCAAGAGAGAGGGGCAACAAGGAAGCATAGGGTAGGTGGGGGCAAGAGGAGGGGACGGGGAAGGGCAGAGACCCCAAAGAAGACTGCGCCACTCAACGCCTCAGAGTCTGCTTCATCTTTTGCTAAATGGGGTTAATTATCCTTCTACTATGTAGCTCACTGAGCAGTCCTCACTAGAGGATTTCTTAAACACTCAAGGCCTATGGAGATGTGAACTGTCTGCGAACTCCTTTCACTTCTCTCTCCCTACCTCCCTCCTTTCTTCCCATTTCTCTCCCTCTTCCCTCTAGTCCTTTCCCCACCTTTTCCCTCTCCCTCCTTCTCTCTCTTCACCTTCTCCCCTCTCCTTTTCTCCCTTCCCTTCCCTTCCTTTCCTCCTTCCTTTTCTCTCCTCTCTTTCTAGTGATTCCTTTATCTTCTTCTCCCCCTCTCCCCTCTTCTTTTCTCTTCTCCTCTCTCCCTCACCTTCTCCCTCTTTCTCCTCCTCTTCTCTCCTCCCAATAGTCTTTGTTCTCTCTCTCCTCACACATATTTATCTGTCTCTTCCTCTCCCCACCCCTCTATCTCACCCTCCCTCTCCTGGATGGGAGGCTGGGAATTTAAACCCCTCCTCTCCTTCCCCTCAACCACCACATATCCCCTAGGGGAGACGAGGCCTCCCAGAATACCACGCTCTATCAGCCCCTCTGGCCAACACACTTGTTCACTGTTGATGAGCTCCTGAGGGAGCATCATCCAGCTCTTCTCAGTCATAGGGGATCCCATAAATAAATAACATCCAGATTGTAAAGACAAACTCAGGAAAATCATGCCAATTTAAGACAAGGAGCTGACCCCATCACCCTTTACCGGCATCTACCAAGAACAATGTGGCAAGAGCAGTGAGGGTCAGGAGCTCTTCACTAACTTTCTCTTGTCCATTTACTGGGTCATTCACAGTCACAAAGGGCAGGTGAAGTATGGACCTTAGCAGTTCTTAATTTCTTTGGCTGGAGTCAGTTTATTTCATTGTCTCTGTTACTGTCTGGGGAGCGGGACAGAAGAGGCTTATTTCTAGTGGAAGGAAATAAAGGAAGCTTTTCCCTTCTTTGGGGAAGAGGAGAATATGACCCCAATATGTGAGGTGACACTAACAACTCACATTTCTATAGCCTGTAAGGTATACAAACACTTTCTTCACAACAGCCTTATAAAATGGATAACACAAGCATTGCCATGCCCATTTTCCAGATGAAGAAGCTGAAGTTCAAGATTAAGTCACTTAGTCACACTAAACCTCTGGTCGAGAATTCGGAGCAAGGTTTCCTGATACCTGGCCCAAAACTCTTTCCTCTACGCCTCTTCCTGGAACCATCATGGACCCTCTGGGACCCAGAGACGATCCACTGAAACTCCAAGGATAAGTTTTCAGAACGTTGCATCAGCTACAGGCTCAAGCACATAAGATCTAGGGCGGGGAATTAGGAGACCTGAGTTCTAAACCTGTCTTATTCATGGGTCTTTGGTAAAAATCACCCCCTTTGTTCTTAGTTGTCAAATAATAGTAGGGAGCAGAAACTGAAATGGTGTGTAACAGCGATTCTATGGAGCATGACCAGAATTACCATTCTTAGCTCCAGGTGACTGAGGGAGAGCTTTGGGGCCTGCTTCCAGCCACCTAACTTAGGGCTAAAGGACATGTACTTTGAGGTGACAATGAGTCCCCTTATTGGCAGTAGAGCTACTAATGACTCCGTAGGTGTTTAAAGAAGAATTATTGCTTCCTCATATAATTCTCCTTTCTGACTGTGAATAGCGTCAGAACTGTTTCAAGCTGCTTCCAGGGAGGAGGGATGGGGAAAGGGGTGACTTGCCCTGTCACCTGATCCAACCTCCCTCTCCCTGTGGCCATGGGCACAGTATCTAAAGCATTTGTCTGTCGCAGGCAAGTCTCTAACTTGGTCTGTGGTGCCTCTCTTGTATTTATCTTTCCCTGTTCTCAGGCAAAGATAGATCTGTCTTAAGAAGGACATGTCTAGGACAGGAGATGAAAAAATGGCCCTGGTCTGTTGGGTCAGAATTAAGTCACGTGAGCCAGAGAAAGAAGACGAGTTTCTACCAACTATTAAAGTCCTATTGAAGGGGACACCCGCTGATGAGAGGATGGACCCACCGTGGCTGCTTTGCCAGCAGACAAATACTGAGAGTTGTTGGACAGTGTGGAACTGCCATGAAATGTGAAATGCTTAGTTATCAGTCCTGCAGACTGTTTGATGCGATCAGTATTACAGCAGTGATAACTCCTCTTTTAAGTCATTCTATTAATTCATGTTATGAGTTAATAGAATATTGATATGCACAAAAGACATCTTTAGCATGTCTTTTGTGCATATCAATAAAATAGCTACCCCATGCCTGATTTCTATGGTACAGTGACTACCTTTCTATTCTCCTCCTTTAAGGAAAAATTGGACAGGAGTCATAACATAAGTCATAAGCACATTTTCCCCCAAAGTGCCAGGATTGGGGTTTAATGAGCCAGAGAATTTGAGAAAGGGGAGCCTAACCCATCTCAGTAAAAGCCAGGCTCCCTTGGGAATGAACCTGATCTAAACTACATGGCTGAGTCCTGAAACAGACAGCAATTACAGTACACCAGCCTCTATAGGGCCATTCATTAAGGTTAGAACAAGTTGGAAGACTAGGAGAGTAGAGCAAATGTTTATTGAATCAATGAGTATTCATAATATCCACTAATCAATTAGCACATAGTTCTTGAATACCTACTCTGTGCTCAACATTGTGGTCATCTCTGAGATGATGAATGTCACCACTATCCTTGTCTTAAGAAGCTTCAGAGTCTATCCAAAGCTGCTTAGGACCAGTATCCATTGACTGGTATGGACAACAAGTACTATTTTAATTTGGATAAAAGAGATCACTTTGGGCTTGGATGAGCAGGGAAGGCTTCATGGAGGAAGTAAGACTTGAGCTGGGCCTTGTAGGACAAGTGTGGAATAAAGATAGAGGCAAGAAAGAGATTGCAGGCAAAGCAAATGTGAAAAACACATTTAAAGAAGCTAACATCTACACAAAACACATCTTAACGTGGACTTTTAGTGTTGCAAAAGAGGCCATAACAGACTTGGAAGTACACTGACAAAAACCCATACAACATTAAGACCTTAGGGTAGCTACCAGCACTTCTCCACTGTGGAGGAAGACTGAGAGACATTCTTAGAGCACATTATGAACAGGTTTCTTCCAAAACTACAGAAATGACTAAAATAAACAGGTATCACTTTCATCAGGAAATATCAAGAGCTGACAACACATGTAAGACACTGAATCTTTTAGCTGCAGCTGAACGTAGCCTACTTCTAGATGGAGTCTATGACATGACTAAAATCCAAGACTGAAATCAAAAAGGCATCCACAGATGATATCCCAGGATCTCGGCCAATCCCACGTCAATAAACAAGCACAGGATAAATGGTCAAATCGCGCAGGTTCGTTTGTAGAAGTGGAAGCATTTGTGATGGCAGTTCAAGACCAGAACTTTTTGACACCAGAAATTACAGAAAGCTTATTCTTTTTTTTAATTCTTTTTAATTTTTTTAATTTTTTAATTTATTGACTTGTTTGTTTACTTTTAGTTTACAAGAATCAGTTCCAAAATCACTTGAGTTTCAGATTTTCTCCCCTCTCTTCTCCTCCCCGCCCCCCCCATGGTGGTGTAAAATCATGTATGAGATCTGCAAACACTTTCACATTGTACAATAGTCTGGTTGTATAGAAGCTTTGTAACCAATGGAGCGAATAATTGGGGGAAAAAAGAAACAAAACCAAACATGGAAAAGAACGATAGCATGTGTTGCTTCAGTCTCCATTTAAACTCTGGTCTTTCTAGATCTTTCTGTGAATGCAGACATCTCCTTCCATTCTGACACTTGTAGAGTTGTCTTTTAACTATGGGTTGCTGAGAAGAGTCCAGTTTATCAAGGTTGGTCAACACACATATGATGTATCTGTGACTGTGTACAAATTTTACACAAATTTTACTTTTTCTTGGCTGAACAAGTTATGGTATATGGATGTAAAGGAATACTATTGTGCTATAAGAAATGAGGAGGAGGCGGACTTCATATTTACCTGGAGAGGCTTATACGAATTGATGCTAAGTGAGAAGAGCAGAACCAGAAAGCTTATTCTTGAGGAGCCCAGACTTGGTGATCAAAGTAGAATATGCAAGGAAATGGTAGAAGCTGTGCAACGTATCACTGCAAGGTATAAAAATATAGCATTCACCAAATATGTAGCAAGATATGACCTAGAAGCTCATTACTTATCATAAACCAACATAAAGATTATGAAGTGCCTTGAAGTCATCAACTAATAAACTGTACAACCAGTAAACTTTATTGGAGATCAAATCATTGCCTACAATCTTTTAGTTATAACATTGATCCAAAAACTTAATAACATTTTGGTGTTACTTCTTCGTCTATAAATTGGGACTAATACTAGCACATGCCTCATAAGGCTGTTGGGAGAACCAGATGAGACAGAACAGAGAAAAGGAAAGCATTTTGCAAATCTTATATAAATGTTAGTTACTATTAATTGTCTATATACTTTACCTAAAGTATTCATGGCTTATATTGCCAAAAAATCGACAAATACCATATATGTATATGTGTATATATGTGTGTGCACATACAAACACATACACACACATGTGCGTGCATGCACACACACACACACACACACACACACACACACACACATATATTTGTTTCCTGAGTAGCAAAAATGTGGACCAAAAAAAAATCCCCAGGAGGACACAAAACAACTTACTATCAAAACAGGGATCACTGAAGAAGCAGCGTAAAGATACGGTAATATTTAGACTGCCCCTGTTGATCAAGGCTTTGCCTCAGTTCCACATTCATGGCTTATTCATGCACTATATCCATAAAAATTTAAGAACAATATTTTGATTATATGTTACCACAGAAAATACTCACAAAGTTACATGAAACAAAAAGTTATAGGTAGACACACACACACATACACACACCATATGCATCTTTTGGCTCATCTGCTATTGGACTTACACAAAGGACATTTTCAGAGGATAAGGAGAAATATCCACCAGAGTCCCCCTGCCATGGAAGATGCTAGAACTCAAGCCCTAGGTCAGCATTCGGGTCTTTGTATAGGGGAATACTGGATGTACTGGGGCAATGGCCCTGGTGTCAAGCAATTAGGGCTGAACCCCTATGGGCATGGAAGCTGTCAGTGGCATGGGTAGCAATGCCAGCCCCAGCAGCAGTAACAGTGGTCAGCAGCACCAGCACCAGCAGCTACTTTGGGCAGTAGCAGTGGCCCAAGTGACAGTGGGCAATAAAGTGAGTGGGTCCCTGTAGCATAGGAGTGAACCACAACATGAGCCCCAGTAAAGCGGCCACTGGCATGGTCAGTAGGAAAGACATCTGGCAAAGGCCCAGCACAGACCTTTGCTTTCCGCAGTCTGGAACTGCAGAGCCCTGGACCCATCCACACTGTTACCAGGAAAGTATTTGACAGCATTTGTACAGTGAAGGGGTTTTCCATTGATAGGAGGTGGTTAGTCCAAGTTACTCTGGCAGCGGCAGTGGAGAGGGCAACGTGGAGGGGCAGAGAATGAGTAGAGCCAGGGACCCCAGCTCAATGTACTGAGTGTAGCTGCTTGTTTCATGCAATCAGAGAGTTATAAGCCTCTTCCACGTTGCTACCAACATTGAGCACTCTGATCATTGGATAACTCCTTCCTAGGGAGGGAAAGGGACAGGAAGGGAATTAGCATCTGTATAGCACCCTTTGTATCAGACATCATAGACATGTTACCTCATTCGATTGACAACAACCATAGGCGCTACTATTATACCCGGCAAATTAGGAACCTAAAGTTAAGAAAGTACAAGTGACTTGCCCACAGCTAATAGGTATTTAAGGCAGAATCTGAGTTCTGATCTTCCTGATTCCAATTCCCATATTCTATCAATGGTAGCACCATCAGGACTACCATGGACTGCAAAGATCTGTCATCACATGGACCAGACTGTTTATATCCATTACTTGTCTTTCCCAAGGAGAAGGGGGGGTTTAGAGTTTATCCTGTATTTGGTCAATCTAGAGGTCATTACAATTGCCTGATATCTTTTGTTTTCATGATTTTCCTGCTTTCATCTTCCTTTTTCAATGCTAGCTATATAAGGCTTCTCACATTCCCTAAACTTAGAGCTGTCTGTTTAATTTTAGTCCTAAAGCCACACAAGGGGTAAAAATTCCTCAAGAGCAGTGGCTCTCAATCTATGGGTTATGTTCAATTCGTAACAATGAAAACACATCCGACATATCAGATATTTACATTACATTTCATAACAGTAGCAAAATTACAGTTATGAAGTAGCAACGAAAATAATTTTATGATTGGGGGTCACTATGACATGAGGAACTGTATTAAAGGGTTGCGGCATTAGGAAGGTTGAGAACCACTGCTCTAGACAATCTAGACCCAAGGGTTGTGGTGTAGTAGTGAAACCAGTGTGAAATACCTCATAGCACGAGCCAGATCTTTTCCATAATAAGCACTGTTCTTAAATTTTAATTCACTCTGGAAATTAAGGCTGAGTCCACCAATATTGCTTCTGGATCAACTGAGTTCACAAGTAATTCCAGCTGGGCTCTGAGACTTCAGACCATCAGATCAAAAACAACCAAACCCAGTAAACTCTGTTCAGCTAACTATTGCATCCTTGATGATAGCCTTTGCCTCTTCTCAATGTTCTTCCCCTGCTGTGGGTAACTAAACCTTCTTTTGCTTCTAGATGAACTACCAAGAGTTTCATTGTGTTCACATCTCAAACATGAACTAACGGACCAGTTTTATCGGTCCAAGTCTACTACAACAGCGTAATACTTTTCTTCAACTACAAAAATGATTTATTTTATCCAGCTTTGTGATAGTCTATAGAATGCTGAACATTAAAGAATAAAAGCATCATAGAGACTTGTCCTAAGATCATTTCTATCTGAATCTCATTAAAAAGATCAGAATACAATCAGAATAACAACACTTGATATTTCTATAGCATATTGAGGTTTGTAAAATTATACATATGTACGTGATGAATATATATATATATATTATATATACATATATTAGGCATAGATACACACATATATGTAGCTGCAATCTCATTTGATCCTCGCTAGTGTGTTCTACACCGTTTCTTACGGGAGTCTTCAAAAGTAACATTCTACAACCCTTTCTTATACTTTTCTATCACCAAGGGTATGCCGGTAAATATTTAACAACTGACTCTCAAGGAGGAAAAATGTACACATGACACACTTTCAATTTTAATCAGTATTATTGACATTTCCCCTCTCATTTCTTAAACCTAAAAAATCAACAAAATAATCAATAAAACTCTGGTTTGTAGCATTTACTGATTTCTGAGGTGAAAAATCTCAGACTGAAAATTCAACAATCAGATAAATTATCTATCATATATATTTTTAGTTGCTCTTTGGGCATAATATTGGTGTCAAAAGATCAACTTTTGTGTCAGGGAACAGCTTAGAGTGGAGGGAATTATATAATTTCCTGCTCCCCTCAGAAACAACCATAGATTGTATAGAGTATAGAATCACGGGATCCAAAAATTGAAAGGAACAAAAGACTCTCAGTAAATGTTTGTTGTTACGGAAATAGCTAGATGAAAGCACCCCAAATTTCTTCTTTGTCCCGCCTGTGACCACTGGCACGCGTCTATGAGGAGGCTTACTAGAGTTATAGAATGCAACCTTTGACCACTGAATTGCTTGGAAAGCTGCCTGCTCCAAACCTATGATCTCAGCCTCATTAGGGAAGCAGCTGTGCTGCAGCAGAGAGAGTACCAGATCTGGAGTCGGAAGCCTGGGTTTGCCTTGGAACTTACTAGTTGCGTGGCCTTGAACAAATCCCTTCATTTCTTGAGTCTCTCTTTCCTCATTTATAAACATGGAAATAACATTCCTTGCCTCACCTTCTTCCGAAGATGAGGTGAGGCTGGAATGAGATGGATGATAATGGATCTTGTAAAAGTGAAATACTTCTATGACCTATGATTTTCACATGATGGCTGTCCTCTTCACAGATGTAAACCACAACTTGTCTATAGTTTAGGGGCCTTCAAAGTTATTCTAGCTGAAAAATGCATCACCCTAAGGTCAACTTGCTGACCAAACCTCTCCAACTAAGCTAGGCTGCTTCTTGATTAAGAGAATACAGTCCATCATTGAACCATAGCCCATAAGGGAAAATAGGAATATTGGTTCTGGTTAGCACCAGTTTCTTCACCTACAGAAATACCCTTGAACTCAGACCCTAGTGCCATAAGAGCCCATTGCCTAGAATCAAATCTGCTATTTGTAACATCTTGTAGGTCATGGTAGTGAACTCCCGAGCCTGGTGCATTAACCAACCAAACCTACAAGATCCTCAGACACTGTGCTCTGGTGCCCACCAGAAACCAGCCAATACCTAGCTCCATTTTCCCAGTTCGCAGCCCTTCTACCCAGAGATTATTAAATATAGCCCCCATTTCCCCCAGGAAATATGCAAAAACCATTTATCTTTGGAAACTAAAACATATGAATCTGAGTCATCAGGCAAATTATATGCAACAGTAAGTGATAAATGTTCAGGGCTAGCAATCCTGAAATAGCGGCTGAAAGCCTTCATGCCACTCTTCATTCTGCCTACAGGGCATTTTTTGAGCAAAGTTCATTTCTGACAACTCAGAGTCAACAACCCAATCCAGTATTTCACATCAAGCCCTCAAAAGTCCAATAAACATTTAATAAGTGCCCACTACATTCAAGGCCTTATGCCAGGGGGGCAGGGAATGCAGGGACATATCACACATGATTCCTACCCTCTAGAACCTGATATTCTAATAAGGAATATTACATAGGAAATTATATTTTAAATAGTATATATAATGATAAAATAAGGCCAGAAGTAATAAGAATCATAAGAAAGGTACAAAGTAGAGAATGAACAGATTAGGTACCAATGTCCTATCACCCTTTGTTGTTAAAGCAGAAAGATACAGTGGCGTAGACATTCAGAGATACATGAAGCTGGAGACTGAACCCAGTTGTCTGATACCTCCTCATTCCCCACAAAGGAGTGCACAAAGGTCCCAGAGACAGAAACCAGAGCAGAAGAGAGGATCCCTCTAGTCTGGAAAAGTACTGGCTTCTCAAGGCTGCTGTTACTCTCCTCAGATTCTACATTATACACAAGCCTAGGGCAATTTATAAAAAAGCAGTCATTTTAGTGAGCACGGGGCTATGCCAATAAATCCCCCTTTAATCTTCACAAGCTTGTTTCCATACTTTCAACTAGTTCAATTCTATTTGCTCTTGACCTTGGAGAATTTCCTTATTCTGATCCAATGTATGTGACTGGCACTTGGTGGTCATATAGTCTGGCCAGAGCTTGCCACAGAGAGGATTTATAGTTCTACAGAACAATGTGAGCAAAGATACATGGTGGAAAAGATGGGATGAGTCCAAAGACCATCGAATTAGTATGTTTTTCTGGAGCATGGAGAATATGAATGAGGGATTATAAAATGAGTTGCAAGTGTAGGCTGGGGACAGATGGTGAAGGGTCTCGGATGTCAGGTTAAGGACTTGGGACCTCATTTCAAAGAAAATAGGAATACATAATGAAAGTATTTGGAACAAGGGAATGCCATGATGAAACCTTTGCATGAAGATCATTATGGCACTGTGCTCAGGATGGTCTAGAAAGGAGAGGGATGCAAGGCTAACACACTAGCTAGGAGATTATTACAATAATTTTGAGTAGAGGTGATAAAAACCTGACTAGTGATAAGGGTGATGACAAATGAACTCAGGAGTCAGTAAAACTCCATTGATCTCTGAGACTGTAATCTGCATCCCTTCCCTCAAAACATAACAGTGAGGATCAAAGAAAATTTATTTTGGTTGTTCTCAATATCACCTCCCTTCTCTGACATTTCCTGCTATGCTCCAGGGAAAGGGAGGTGCTTAGTTTGATCAGGTGTGGTGACCTTCCCCTCAGTACTTTTCTGTTTCATTCCAGATTACTCCTTCAAGACTGGAAAAGTTGCTGGTGAAAAGTTTTTGATCTTTGATGTCTTAATCACAGAATATCAGAACTGGATAATATCTCAGACACCATCTAGTATAATCCCCTCATTTTGCAAGTAAATCTGAGTCCCAGACAGAAAGGTTGACTTGCCTAACATCACATTTTTGCCTTTACAGCAATCCCTTCAATTCCTCATCAACCACCTCCACCTCCACACTATAGCTATTATTCCCTCCTCGGAAAAGCAAACTATTCTGAGTAACCGCTTATATCATTCAGACCAGTTTCAAATAAATACAGATGATTTCAGAATTTTTTTTTTCTGATATAACAGAAGGTTGATCAATTAGAGCCTTATCCTTTAGGAGTAGATGTTGGATGCTCTACCCCATGTAATCCCCCATGAGAATATTTGGTGAGCCTGCTTCTGGGCATGCATAATGGGTAAAGTGCTCTCAATGTCAGAACCTGCATGGTTATTCTATGACTGTTTCCTGTCCGCTTATTAAATGGTGAAGAAAAGCCCTTTTGGTTATCTGGTGAGCCAAAACTGAAAACAGATACAAAAGGAACTAACCCACCAAATCAATCTCTCTCTTTCCCAGTGATCAGTGACTCAAAAACTCCTTGTTATAAGCCTCCAGGTGGGGAGGTTCAGATTTAAGGCAACTCTTCAAAGATTGTGTCCCCAGTTCTGCTCATGTTACTTCAGTCCATCTTCCCTGGAGTTTTTAAAAATTTGTTTCTTATGGAAGATTGCTGTTTTATCATATTTGTGTAAGATAATCTATTTAACCCTTCCCCAATCAACGGGCTTCAACTTTTTTCTTCTTCACTACAACAAAAAAAATATTGGTACAAGTATTTTGGTGATGTGGGGCTTTTCTTTCGAGCTATGACTCCTTGGGGTGTGTATTGCACATATATATGTGTATATATAATACCTATATGATGTAACACATGTGTATAGATGTATGTATGTGTGTATGTGTGCATGCACATGCATGCACATACCTGGAGGTGGCATCTCGGTCAAAATACGGACATTTTCATCACCGTCAGCATGATCACAGATCGCTTTTCAGAGGACTAGACAACTTCATAGCTCCATAACTACACATTATAATATGGTTGTCTTCACATAAGCTCTCCAACATTAACCATTCCCATCTGTGTTTGTCTTTGCTGGTTTGCTTGGTTGTTTTGATTTGCATTTCCCGCATTGTTAACAAATTGGAACAATCTTTCACGAGGATGCTAACAAACAGTGATTTTTTTCAAGAAACTTTTTGTGTCCTTTGACCATTTATTCACTGATGAATGGCTTTTGGTAGTATATATTTCTGCTAGTTCCCCATAGATCTAGATATCAGACAAAGGTGATGTTTTAACAATAACTGAGAAAATAATGGCTTTTTGAAAGAAACTTGGGCTATTAAGAAAGTATTTTGAAAACAGATTTTTGCAAATGTTTCCATCCTTGTGCAATAAAGTTGTTGACAATTATTTAAGCATTTCACCTTGAAAAAGTCACTTTACACACTTTACAAACTTAGAGACAATTGTTAACCCGGGGTGGGAAGCCTGTGGCCTCAAGGCCACGCATGGCCCTCTAGGTGCTCAAGTGCAGCCCTTTGACTGAATCCAAACTTCACAGAACAAATCCCCTTAATGAAAGGATTCGCCCTGTCAGTCAAAAGGCCACAACCAAAGTCCTAGAAGGCACATGTAGCCTCGAGGCTACAGGTTCCTACCCCTGTTTTAACCTGTCTAAAAATCTTATAAATGAAGAGTTTTTAACTGGGTTTTGAACCCCCTTTATTAAAGCCATAAAAATACAGCACCTGATTATTTCTTAGTAATAACTTATTAACTTCATAGTCAACAGAAATATACTAGCAGTGTTCCGATACAATACTTTGGACAGCAGGTGGATGGGATTAAAAATGACCATCATTTAGTGAGCACAGCTAGTGACAGACGCCTGGCTGTGGATCTTTATGAACTATCTTTTACTGAGCTGTGAGACAAATGACAACCAAATATCAAAATAAACTTCACTTAGAACCATGCACATGTATACAAATTATAGGTTAGAGACTGGACTTGTGATTTCATGAGTTTAAGGAAACTCCTTCTTCAAATGCAGGTTGGCACCTTCTTCATAACCTGCAGGAACTTGCTGAGGCCACAAAGCCACCTCATGGGTAGAATTCTGGGCCTCAGACACTTACTAGCTGTATGACCCTGGGCAAGTCAACCTCTTTTGGCCTCAGTTTTCTCATCTATAAAATGTCAAGAATAAAAAGAATAATAATAGCCCCACCTCACAGGGATGTTGTAAGGGTCAAATCAGATCTAATTTGTAAAGCTCTTAGCACAGTACGGATATACAGCAGGCACTACATAAATGCTAACTAGCACAGTACAGGCACACAGCAGGCACTACATAAATGCTAATTAGCACAGTACAGGCACACAGCAGGCACTACATAAATGCTAACTAGCACAGTACAGGCACACAGCGGGCACTACATAAATGCTAACTAGCACAGTACGGGCACACAGCAGGCACTACATAAATGCTAACTATTATTCAGGCCCTGAGAGGTTAACTGACTTGCCCAAGGTCACACAGATAGTATTTATCAGATACCATCATTGAAAGCTGAGATTCTTGATTATCCTAAAGTATATATAAACATAGACAGCAATGGGTAGACTAAGTACTAACAACTATGAGGTGATCCCCATTCCTGGAATGTGGTTCCTCCTCCTCCTTCCACTTTCTGCCTTCTTAGAACCCCCAATCCCATCAAGGCTCAGCTCAAATGACACCCTCTTTTTTATGTAAAACATTTCCTCGTTAGTCATTTTGCACAAGAAGACTTGAAGAAAAGAAAAGAAAGGAAGTGGAAAACAGCATATACTTCAGTCTGTCTTCAATCAATCTCAATCCCTTCTCTGGAGGTGGATTGTGCACTTCGTTGTGAGTTCGGCAGGATTGTGTTGGATCACTGAATTGCTGAGAATAGCTAAGTCATTCACAGCTGATCATTGTTACAATGTTGCTGTTCCTGCCTGCAGTGTTCTCCTGGTTCTCACTTCACTTTGCATCAGTTCACATAAGTCATTCACAGCTGATCATTGTTACAATGTTGCTGTTCCTGTGTACAGGGTTCTCCTGGTTCTTCTCACTTCACTTTGCATCAGTTCATATACGTCTTTCCAGGTTTTTCTGAAATCATTCTACCTATCATTTCTTATGGAACAATGATATTCCATTACAATTACAATCATATACAACTTGCTTATCCATTTTCCAATTAATGGGCAACCCTTTGATTTCCAGTCCTTAGGCACCACAAAAAGAGTCGCTATAAATATTTTTCTACAAATAGGTTCTTTTCTCTGTTTTTGGATGTCTTTGGAACATTGACCTAAAAGTGGTATTGCTGGATCAAAGGGTATGCACAGTGTTATAGCCCTTTGGGAATAGTTCCAGGTTGCTCTCCAGAATGGCTGGATCAGTTCACAACTCCACCAACAGTGCCTTAGTGTTCCAGTTGCCCCACAACCTCTCCAGCACCTAACACTTTCCTTTTTCATCATATTAGCCAATCTGATAGATATGAGGTGACATCTCAAAGACGTTTTAATTCACATTTCTTGGATTAATAGAGATTTAGAGCATTTGTTTATATGACTATAGATAGCTTTGATTTCTTTGAAAACTGCCTATTCATATCCTTTGACCATTTATCAATTGTAGAATGACCTGTATTTTTATAAATTTGATGCAGTTCTCTATATTTGAAAAATGAGGCCTTAATCAGAAATATTAGTTGAAAAAATTCCCAGTTTTCTGCTTTCCTTATAATTTTGGTTTTGTCTGTGCAAAAACACTTTAATTTAAAACACTCAAAAGTACCTATTTTATATTCTGTGATGCTCTCTATATTCTTCTCTTATTTATAGTATGATAAACTCTTCCATGTTCTCTTGTGCTCATGGTATCACCCTTCATGTGTAAATCATGCATCCGTTTTGATCTTATCTTAGTGTATGGTGTGAGATGCTGATCTATACCTAGTACCTGCCATACTGTTTTCCGGTTTTTCCAGCAGTTTTTGTCAAATAATGAATTTTTGTTCCTAAAGCTTGGATCTTTGAGTTTATCATGTATTAGATCACTATGGCCATTTATTTTGATGTAATCTGTACCTAATCTATCCCATTGATCCAACAATCTATTTCTTAGCCAGTACCAGATTGTTCTGGTAATGACCATTTTATAATGCAGTTTGAGATCTGATATGACTAGACCACCTTCTTTTGCATTTTTTTCATTGATTTTCTTGATAGCCTTGAACTTTTGTTATTCCAAATGAATTTTGTTATTATTTTTCTGGCTCTATAAAATAATTTTTGATTGATTGGTATGGCTCTGAATAAATAGATTAAATTAAGTAAAATTGTCATTTTTATTATATTGTCCTGGCTGGCCAACGAGCAATTAATATTTTTCCAAATGTTTATATCTGACTTTATTTGTGTGAGAAGTGTTTTATGGTTGTGTTCATATAGTTCCTGCAACCAAATATAGTTGGCAGGTAGACTACCAAGTATTTTATATTGTCTACAGTTATTTTAAACAGAATTTCTCTTTCTATCTCTTGCTTCTGGACTTTGTTGGTCATATATAGAAATGCTGATGATTTATGTGGGTTTATTTTGTATTCTGAAACTTTGCTAAAAGTTGTTAATCATTTCAAGTAGTTTTTCAGTTGATTCTCTGGGATTTTCTAAGTGTAACATCATATCATCTGCAAACGGTGATGGTTTTGTTTTCTCATTGCCTACTCAAATTCCTTTTATTTCTTTTTCTTCTCTTATTGCTATAACCAACATTTTAGTACAATATGAAATGATAGATGTGATGATGGAAATACCACCTCCTTTAAAAGGTTTCTGGTTCCTCCCCATCACCATGTATCTCTACTTATCTGTGAATCTCTCTTAACTTAGAACTTCTTCAAGGAAGGAACTGTCTTGCTTTGGTGTTTGTACCCCCACTGAACAGGACAGTCCCCAACAAATGCTTAGAGGCGTGTTGATGGGTTGATTGAAGAAAAGTCCAAGTTTTGGAATGAAAGCCCACCATCTCTTTGCCCTCTAATCTCATACCCACAACCAGTTTGTCTTCACAAAATCCCTGGTTTTGCTGAGGCCCTGCAAGGTTATTCATAGGCCAATTTGTCACAGTCTCAAGATGAATCACTGGATGTGAAAATTTTCATTTGCAACCAAATAAAGAGTGAATTGAGGTTTGTGGGGGAGGAAAAGGAAGAGGGATCTGGAAGGAACAGTCTCTCGTGTATTTACTGCTCCCTTAAACTGAAGGAGTGATTTTGCTTTCAGTAGTACATAAACTCTTGGCAAAGTAAGGTTTTCCATGCTTTGCTGAACTCCTGAACACAGATGTCCTATTTGTGTTTCATTAGTACATCAGTCTCTCTGAGGCTTTCGACCCTTGCACCAGGCAATAATTACCTGGCTCAGGCCCATTCCCTCACCAGCTGGCCGGGGACTTGCTCTGCTCCGACCAGGGCTGTCTCTGCTGTCAGCCCTTTCCAGTCAACTGGACAGCTCAATCAGCAGAAGGGCTTATGGGAGCTCAGTAGGCAGACTTGGCCTGGATCAGAAGAAAACACCTCCAGAGGGAGAGGAAGCTCTCCAAGGCTCAATTCCACACAGAGAGACTATGAGGGAAGGTGGAGACAGACTCACAAAGGGGGAAAGCTCTCCCTTCTCCACAAGTTACCTTTAAGATTGGATGGCAGGGCAATAATTTGGCATTCAGATTCTTTCCGTAGTTTGGCTCCAGCCATGGCCTGAGAAACAGCTATCTCATACCAGCAGGGAAGGCTGCTTTGCCACGGCTTCTGACTGGCTTGATTTCAAGACCAATTGGGGAAAGGGGAGGAGTAGAAATGGGAAGGGGAAGCAGTGCCACAGAAAATGTTCACATGGAGGTCACAGACATCTTTCCTCTCATTTCAGATATTTACAGCATTATAAAGTTTAGAGCTTGAAGGGACCTTCAAGGTCATCTAGTCTGGTGCCCTCATTTTATAGGTGAGGAAATAGAAGAATAGGTTAGTGACTTGCCCAAGGTCAAACAGCTATTAAGTATGAGTCCAGGTTTTCTGACTCAAAATCTTGCAGTCTTTCCAGTCTACCTGTCTGCTTGACCTTATTGGGATCACTAATGTCAGACTATCTGAATGGTTAGAAGTCATACTAAACCTTGGAAAAATTATCCAACCAATGAGGTTCACCTTTGGAGCACCTCGGCTCTGCTTTTCAGCATCCCTATGACCCATCCCAGACCATTGCCTTTTTTTTATTTACACAGGACTCTGCACTGTCACCTAAATAACCTTAGCTAACGACCCCCTTCTGGCCCTCAGTCTCCCCCGCTGTAAAATGAGGAAAATAAGACCTGCATTACCCAGGGGAGGTTTCATGGAGGAGGCAAGAATCTGAACTTTTCCTGAAAGCTTGAGGAAGAGTAGGATCAGAGGAGAGATCAGTCTCCAGCCAAAGGAGGATGTGGGGAGCAAAGGGAGAGGTGAGAGTAAGAAGCTTAATGATGCACAGATACGAATCAGCCACAGAACTCAACTCTCCCTCACATAGCTGCCAGTCCAAGGACTTTCAGCAAGGACAGAAATTAACTCTGGTTTTAAAGCCCCAGGTATGAGAGAAATCAGACTGAGCCTGAATGAATGGGAAAATCTGAAAGAAATGGGAGAAATTTACCCCCACAATGCCAAAAGTGTCTCTTTAGACTACTCCAGATGGATAATATTCCCAAAAAATCAAAGTACTCAAGGACTAGTGAGGATTAATACCATGGACAAGCAAGGCAGCTTGAAATAGGAAGACACACTATGTATGGATTAAGAAAAGATAGGTTCAGACACCAGCTCGATTATTTAAGAGCCGTGTGACAATGGAAAACTCATTTAACTTCCACCGGACTCAGTTTTGCCATCTCTAAAATGAAGGTATGTAGGTAGCACAGTGGATAAAGTGCAAGGTCAGGTAGACCAGTGCTCCAATGTGACCTCAGACTCTTATTACCTATTGTGACCTTGGGCAAGTCACTTAACACTGTTTGCCTCAGGTTCCTCATCTATAAAATGAGCTGGAGAAGAAAATGGCAAATTGTTCCAGTATCTTTGAAAAGAAAACTGCAAACAGGGTTCCAAAGAGTCGGACACAGCTGGAATGACTGAGGAAAAACAAGC
>CM053595.1:284947-307174 GCA_028646575.1 Pseudocheirus occidentalis | reverse complement strand
CCCCTTCTCATCCCCCTCCCTCCTATTCTCCCATGTGGTAAGATACTCAGTTTAGAGTTATTATAGAAATTCTTAATGGTGATTGATGAACTTGTACCATGTTACACAACACAAAAGGTTAAAGAATCTCTCCAAGAGATCAAGAAAAGCATGCTTCAATATCTTAAGAACTTTCCCTGGTTTTCCATTGAAAATTTAGGGACTATCATATGAAAAAATGATAAACATTACTACTGATTCAAGGAACGAAACTATGTGCTACCACCTCACATCTGTCAGATTGGTCAACATGACAGGAAAGGAAAATGATAGATGTTAGAAGTGATGTGGAAGACTGGGACACTAATGCATTGTTGGTGGAGTTGACCATTCTGGAAAGTAATTTGAAACTATGCCCAAAGGGCTATAAAACTGTGCATATCCTTTGATCCAGCAATACCACTCCTACATTTATATCTCAAACAATTTTTTAAAAAGGGAAAATGACCTATTTGTACAAAAATATTTATAAAATCTCTTTTTTGTGGTGGCTAAGAATTGGAAATTAAGGGGATGCCCATCAATTGGGGAATGACTAAACAAAGTGTATGATTGTGATAGGACATTATTATGCTACAAGAAATGGAAAGCAGGATAATTTTTTTTACCTGGAAAGATTTACATGAATTGATATAAAGCGAAGTGAGCAGAACCAGGAGAACATCATACACATTAACAGCAATATTGTGTGATGAAGAACTGTGAATGACTTAGCTCTTCTAAGAAATACAGTCATCCCAGACAATCCCAAAGGATTCATGATGAGGCGCGCTATCCACCTCCAGAGACAGAACCAATATTGACCAATTACAGACCAAAGCATGCTATTTTTCACTTTCTTTAATTCTTCTTTTTTCAGGTCTTCTTATACAAAATGATCAATATGGAAATGTTTTACATGATTGCACATGTTTAACCTATATTGACATCCCTGGCATCTTAGATAGGGAGGAAAGAATGGAGAGAAAAGGATAGAATTTGGAACTCAAAACTTTTTTCAAAATTTTAAAAATTATTTTAACATGCAATTGGGGGAAAAATAAATATTATTTATTTTAAAAAAAGAAAGTCTAGGGATTATAATCCAAAAGTAGACTATTACCATCAAAGGTGGGCTTACTACTCAATATGTTAAAAAAAAAAAAGAATGGTTTTGTGATGAAGAGTTTTAAAATATGTCAAAATCTTATTAATTCAATGCCAAAGGTTGTGAAGCAGGTAAGTCTAGCAAAAGGATTTACTACATATTAAGTTTGTTAAGGTAGAAAAAGTTGAAAATCATAAAGCTATAAAAAGTTGCTTATTCAATAAATTTAAATTATTTATTTAATTTATTAAAAAGTCAATAAATTTGTTTTCTTGTGCCCTAGATAATTTGCATGCCTCTATAAGCTATCCACAGACTCTCAGAGAGAGGTCAGCTCAAAGCTTGCCACCCTCTTTCTGGGGCTTCCATGTAGGTCTCTTCACTCCTAATCTCTACATGAATTTTGAGGGGTTTATATTAGCAAGAAGGACTACTACTTCCTCACTAATTGGTGTAAAAGGAGAAAATGTGAAGGATAATGTAGGAAAGCTTGTGGGTGTGGAATAGGGTAGAAGAGAGAACTCAAAAGAGAGCCTCAATTTTCTCAGTAAAACAGGAAACTGGGACCTCTGATGAGAGAGAAAAGTTGAAACTGGAATGAGATCTCAGGAGAAAAGAGGTAGTTTCAAACAGCTTCCACAAGAAATGTGATAGAAAGTTAAAAAGAGAAAAATAAAAAGGTTGCTGGGCAGTAGTTGAGATGGCATAATTTAATTTGTAGCAAGCATGGTCAGCATATTTGGTGGCTTCCTTCAATGGCATTCAGTAGAACAAGTAGAAACATCTAGTAGATGTATGCCAGGGTTGGGTTTTGCTAAGATGTGGGGGTGGGTAGAAGAGAGGGGCAAAAAAACTCAAAGGCAGAAAATGGTGAAGAGTTTAACAGAACAATCAGAGGTTCAAGACTATGCAGAGATAAAATTAAGTCAGAACAGAGGTCCTGAGAGAAAAGGGGGAGTGACTTACGAGACTGGAGGTCTTAGATAAGAGGAAGAATAGGACATGAGACAGAGGAAAAGATTTTAAAAAGCAAGAAATTATAATTACAGAGAAATTTCAGAGCTCACATTTATCAAGGCAGAATAATGACAGGTGGTAGTGAGATCTAGAGTACGATCATCCCTCTATGTGGTTGAAGTGGAAGGTACAGGTTGTGGGGGCTGAGGAATCTTATACACTCCTAGGTCAGTGTGTGAAAATAGTAAAGTATGCATAAAAAATAGACATGAGTAGAAAAGCTTATTTGGAAAGGAATATGGATCCAGGTGCTGAACTCTTTGAGAAAGGAAAGAGAATGAACTGGAAGGCAGGGTAAAAAAGACAGAATGAAACTCAGTGGAAAAGATTGATGAGTGAGGGCAGCAGAGTTTGAGTCTGAAAGCAATAGTGATGAGTCAGGAGTATGCCTACTCCTCCTTCTGGAAGTACGTTGGGAGGCATGAGAGAAAGACTACCAGGTACTAGAAAGGGTGTCCAAGGGTGCAGTGGCTTCCTAAGGCAGCCAGGTTTCCATGAGTTAAAAAATGAAGAGTTCTAAGACAGAGGTGTAAACATAGAACAGTTTCAAGAGGATGCAAAGGATGGAAAGAGTTGAGGATAGGAACTAGGAAGGGGTACAGGGGAATTGGATGGGGGATGGAGTGCAGGAAATGATAGTAGGAGAAGGATTCTGTTTTCTCTTAATTTTTTTTTTCTCAGCAGATAGTAACTCTGAATCAAAGGGATGGATTTTGGTGTAGAGGCGGTGAGGGAATGGAATTTGGCCTGAGGGAAATATCAGTAGACTAGGATTTCCATCCCCACCCCCTAATCTCTACCCCATTTCTCATCTCCAAGTTCCTATAATGATAAGAAGGCAGCACCACTCTGATAGATCTCTAAACACCAGTGAAAAAAGGTTGAGGTTGCAGGAAGATCAGGTAAGATGTCTGGTCCCTTAATTCCAAATCCAGCATGCTGTCCAATGTACTACTTATTATCTCTTACCACAACCTTTCTGGACCTCAGTTTTCCCATCTATAGCAAGGGAGAATTGGCTGGATGATCTTCAAAGTCCCCTCCTAATCTAGATGTATGGTCTTGTACATGAAACATGCACTGGGCTCCTGATTTGGTTTAGCAGTTGAGACTGATCCTGGATGGGTTCCTAATGGAGACAGGCCTAGTGTCTTGGTGCCAGATGGTTGTGAAGAGCTTAAATATTATTGTTTTTCTTAGATGGATCAGTGAAACAAGTCAGAAAAAACAGCCTCTTCCCAGTAGCCTTTTCATTTGACCATAGTCTAGAGGCCTTCCAGTCCTCAAACAGACCAGGACTAGAATCCCAGTGATGCCAAAGGTAGTGGAGGGTAGGGGCCTTGGTGCCAGCAGCACCTTGCATATAGCTGGGAGCTTACCACAGACTGAAGTGTTTTCGATGGTTCACACAATGATAGGCATGGGCAGAATAGGTTCTGCCTTCCATTGCAGCAGCTTACCATCTCTCAGGACCCTTAATGATGAAACAAAGGTAAAGAATTTTTGCTGTTTTCCCATATTGTTCAGTAATTCAGGGCAAAGTAGGTAATTTCTTCACATGTAGCAGTAGGTCTTGGGGTGAAAAGTCCCCATTCCCCAAGAAGGTCCAGGACTTGAGAGCCCCATCTCCTTTTGGTCCAATGATATCAAAATGAGAATTTGGCACTACAACTTTTAATGTCCTCTGTTTCATTCACTCATGCACTTTAAAGTGACAGTGGAAGGGTGAAGTGTCACCATTAAATTATTTAGGGAAATGTTCTTATATTTATACCTGGTTTATTTTATATGGTGTTCAAGGACTATAGCTAAGTGAAGCCTGAGCAGAACCAGAATTTCTCTGGTGACCAAAACATCATTAAGGAAAACTTTAAAAGGTTGAAGAACTCTGATCA
Source organism: Pseudocheirus occidentalis (assembly GCA_028646575.1). NCBI lineage: Eukaryota > Metazoa > Chordata > Mammalia > Diprotodontia > Pseudocheiridae > Pseudocheirus > Pseudocheirus occidentalis. The sequence continues at coordinate 303,136 of CM053595.1, read as the reverse complement.
ATGCATTAGCCAACCTTAACTCCAGAAGATGACTGATAATGAAACGTGCATCCCACCTCTGCATAGAGAAGCAATCAACTAGGTACAGAATGACAGGTGCATTTCCAGACATGACCATCGCAACCCAAATTTGTTTTGCTTGGCTCTGCTTTTATTTGGTGGAGGAAAAATTGAGGGAGATAGAGAAGCGTTAGTAATGATACCAAAAAAGAACAGGGGAGAGAAAAGAGAAAGTAAGTATTCCTGAAATATTTTAAAAATACAACAGAAAAGGTAAGAGTGGGTTTTAGGGGTGGACATAGACTAAAAGGACAATGTTGATACTACCACATTAAATTTAACATATACTAAAATGAATAAACTTTATATGATGGATTCATAATTTTATGTACAATCCCCACGTGGACTTAAAAAGAAATTTTCTCTAAAACATACCCAAACAAATGATCATTTAATCTCTTTTTAAAGACCTCTCCTGTAACAGGGAACTCTTTTGTATAAGGCCAGTCATTCAATTTTTAAGAAGCCCTAATTTTAGGAAGCTTTTCTTTATTACAAACTAAAATCTGTCTCCACTTAATGGTCCTAGTTCTGTCCTTGGAGGAGGAATGAAATAAATGTAATCTTTTGGAACCAGCAGCTGGCTCTGGCACTTTATGCCAACTGAATCTGACTTACTGGTGATTCTACAGCCTAAGAGCAAAAGGCCTCAAAGTCATCTTTCTGCTATTTAAGAGCTTATAAGAGTTATTAGTAAATCAAAAGCTTAAGACCCTCTCTTATTTGGTTCCACCAACAGTTAGGGAAAATGCTCATCTTTCAGCAGAGCAGTACATCTCTGCCCTCTGGATCTCTTTGTATACTGAACTAGTCACTAACTTCCTCCATCACACTCACCCTGTATGTAAGCAATTGATGGACTTTAGTTATAGTATGCTTATACTCAATCATACATGTACATCTCCCAAATTATAAGCACATTAGCGACACACAGTAGTAAAAACATAATAAATGTTTTTAGATTTTTTTAACTGACTGGTTATTCAAAGCCCTCCAAAATCTGAGATTGCCCTACCTTTCCAAATTTATTTCATACTATTGTCCTCCAAGTACACTCAAGGGACAAGTGGCAAGGGGAAATCTTGGGGTGAATCATCTAATCCGTAGGCAGAGAAGAGAGAAATGTAAGGCTTTCATAGGTTTCTCAAAGTGAAATAGTAAGTTGCTTTCTCCCCAAAGTCCTAGAAGCTGAGACAGTGACCCAGTCCTCTCCAGAGATCAGTAGCAGCTTCTGTCATCGGAGTCCTGGCAGGTGAGACAATGTCAGCTCAAAGGAATAAAACTTAGTCCATCTTTCACCGTTAATGCTCCAGTAACTGTGCCCAGCTCAGAGCTATTTGTGATGCCCCCATCAGCTACAGTTCACATAAGTCTGTGCAGTCTGGCAATTGTTGCTCCCTGAAAGGATTCTCTTCTTCAGGTTAGACACCCTCCAATCTTTCAACAAATCTTTGTACGGTACCACGTCCACCATCACTACGGCCCTACCCTGGAAACAGTTCACTTCATTCATGTTGCTTTGTAAAGGTAGTGCCAGGACAAGACACAGTATATTCATGTGACCCTACCAGGGCAGAGTACAGCCAAGCCATCCTCACCCTCACTTTGCATTTAATTTTATAAAAACTCTTGAGTTTTTATATAATTTTGAGAGGGGAGTTTTCACGCCATACTGTTCATTTATATTGAGTATGAAGTCCATTCACACTCCCAGGTGTTTCTTAAACAAACTATTATCTAACCGTACCTCCCAGCTATGTTTTTAGTAATTGATCTTGTGAACCAAAAAACTGGATTTGATATTTATCATTATTAAATTTTTTCTTGCTTGATTTGGATAATCATTCTAATCTATTGATAGCAATGAAGGATTGTATTCTTTGTGAGTTGGGATTATGAGGCAACTGGTGGTGCAGCGGATGGAGCGCCGGATTGGTAGTCAGAAAGACCTGAGTTCAAATCCAACCTCAGACACTTACTAGCTGTGGGACTCTGGGCAAGCCACTTAAAACCTCAGCTTGCCTCAGTTGCTTTGTCTGTAAAATGTGTGTAATAATAGCACCTGTCTCCCAGGTTGCATAAGGAGCATATAAGATAATATTTATAAAGGGCTTACTTAGCACAGAGTAGGTGCTTCACAAAGGCTTAGTCCCTTTCCCCTTGCTTTGCTTACTGCATATCCTGAGTGCCCAGCGCAGTCTCTGGAACATCACAGGTGCTTCAGTCCCTGTTCCCTCCTTTGCCACCAGACCTCTTCCTCTTACTTCATTTACTATTCCTATATCTAAATGCCCAGCACACAGTGGGTGCTTAATTAATGCTTGTCTGTCGATTTTTTCTGATTGGTCATTTTTCTATTATGTAAAGTATTAGATATCCCTCCTACTTTTGGATACCACATTTGAGGGTTGACATTTAGCTTCCACCCAATTGATAAAAGTGCTGACCAACACAAAACCAAGAACAAATTCCTAAGCTATTGCACTAGAGGCATCCCTCTAGTTTCACATTCATCCATTACTAATACCTATATGTGTGCGTGCGTGTGTGTGTGTTATATATTAAATGTATAGTCTAGATATTCGTCAGATTCTAAACTGTGTCCAAAATCAAGTTTATCACCCTTTCCCAAAGCCTATTTCTTTTTCTGACTTCACTATTTATCTCTGTGGCACCATCATCAACCTGGGTAATTTGGTATCAGAAACCTAGGCTCTAATCTTGTCTGTGATGCTATGTGACCTTAGCTAAGTCACTTGCCCTCTCTTGGCCTTCATTTTCTCACCTGTAAAATGAAATGGCTAGAACCCATGATTCTCTGATCCCATCTTCAGTTGTCTATGTGATCCTTTCCTCTCCCTCATCCTCCCTTACTCCATCTCCCTCACATAAAATCCATCACCAAGTTCTGAGTTCTATTCCTACAACATCTCTGAAATTGGCCTCCTCTCTGTTTTGACAACTCTGATAGTCCAAGTTCCACTCACACCATCTCTTGCAATAGCTTCCCAGAAGATTTTCCTGCCCTGACTCTTTTCCCTCTGCGTCTATCTTTTGCCTCTCTGCCCTGGAACTGAGCTACCCAGAGTAGCAGGTGAGCAAAAGACAAATCATTTAACTTGCTCTAACTTGCCCCAGACAATCTTGCGCATTCCACCAGGAAAGTAGATCTTACCGTGAGCAGGCATCTTGCCATCTGCCTGCTCCTGCTCCACTTTCTCCCTCTCATTCTTGCTCTGGGAACAGTCATCAAATTAATGCTACCATCAATAGTGGAAAATATGTGTCCATCGGCTTCCCTATTGGTCCACTCCCTATCCCTGGGACTCCTGGTATCAGAGCTCCCTTCCTGGCCCCATTCCCCATAACAGAGTACATCTCATTAAAATGCAAGTTCCTCAAGGGTGGGAGGGACTTATAACAGTGTGGGCACATAAAGGCACATAATACATATTCATTCCTCCTTTCATTCATTAATCCTTTACAATGAAGCCAAATAAGCCTCCCTAGGCATAGACATGGCCCTATCACTCCTATGCACAAAATCTTTCAATCACTCCCTATTTCTTACTGGTTAAAATTCAAACTGGTTTGCCTCTCTGTAAACTCCTTATAGCCTCCAGAAGCAAATGTAAAACTTTCTTCTTGGCATTCAAAGCCCTTCATAACCCACCTCCCCATCCCCTCCCCACCTTCCCCATCTTATATCTTACACTCTCCCTCCACCAGCACCTACTCTGCAATCCAGGGACACCGGCCTTTTTGCTCTTGCTCCAACAAGACTCTTCCTCTGTATGCTCCGGGCATTTTCATCGACTGTTTCCTCTCCTGGGATGCTCTCCTGCCTCATCTCTGCCTCCTGGCTTCCCTGGCTTCCTTCAGGTCCCAGCTAAACTCCCACCTCCTACAGGATGCTCTTCCTAATTCCACTCTAATGCTTTCTCTGTGTTGACTGTTTCCAATTTGTCCCATATACGGTTGTTTGCGGGTTGTCTCCCCCATTAGACTGTGAACTCCTTGAGGACAGGGACTGTCCTTTACCTTTCTTTGCATCCTCAGGGCTTAGCCCTATGCCTGGTGTAAAGTAGGAGCTTATTGATGTTGATTGACTGACTCTTCAAGGCCCTTCAAAATCTGGGATTGCTCCGACTTCACAGTTCTTTTTTTATAGTATTCCCCTCCACATACTTCTTTCTCCTACCAAAGCACATCTTCCATTCACTTGCCATGCTTTCCCACCTCTGTGTTTGGCTTATTTTATTCCCTGTTCCTAAAATTCCTAAAATACCCCATAAAGTTCAATTCAAATGCTACCTTCTCCATCAATTAATTAATACACATTTATTAAGGGCCTGCAATAGACCATGCACTGTGCCTAGGATACAACTGTTTTTCAAAATAAACAATCCCTACTCTCAAGGAGCTTCAACTCTACCGGGGAGACAAAGTGCGCATATACATGTGGAATATATGCAAACAACGAGGGAGAAGGTGTCCTAGCAATTGGGAACAAGAGCAAAGGCTTCAGGTCGCCATCAGAAGTTAGTGCTTGAGCTGTCACTTTTAGGAAGCAGTACACGCCAAGGACGTGTCTGTGTAAAAGACACTAAGACAGGAGATGGAACGTCATGGGCGAGAACCCACACAAGCTCAATTTGTCTGGATAAGAGAATATGGGAAGGGAGTGATGTGCCATGGAGCTGGAAAGAGAGGTTATGAGAGGTTCAAGGAACCAGAAGAGTATGTATTTTATCCAAAGTCAATAAGGAACCACTAGAATTGAGTGAGTAGGACAGTAACATGGTCACACCCTAAGGTGGGGACGAATTGAAGTGGAGAGGGACCTGAGGCAAGCAGATAAGTTAGGAGGCCAATACAATGGTCTCAGCAAGAGGTCATAAAGTTCTGAACTGAGTTGGGGGGTGACCCTGAGAAGGGGATTTTGCTCTGCGAAGTTTGGGTTCAGTCAAAGGGTCACACTTGAGGACCAAGAGGGCATTGAGACCACAGGTTTCCCAACCCTGACATTGACCAACATTTCACATTGAATACTAAGATATGGTCAAAATGGATAAATGATTTAGACATAAAGGGTTATAAGTAAACTAGGGGAGCATGGAAAAGTGCACCTGTCAGATCTATGGATAAGGGAAGAGTTTATGACCAAACAAAAGATAAAGGAGACAACAGAAACCAAAAAAAATCATTTTGATTACTTGAAATTAAAAAGCTTTTGCACATACAAAACTAATGCAGCCAAAATCAGAAGGAAAACATGAAACTGGGGGGAAAGTTTGCAACAAGTTTCTCTGAGAGAGGCATTTCTCAACTACACAGGGAACTGAGTCAAGTTTATAAAAAATAAGAACCATTCCCCAGTTGATAAGTGGTCAAAGGATGAGAAGGCATTTTTCAGAAAAAGAAATCAAAGCTATCCATAATGACAGGGGGGGAAATGCTCTAAATCACAACTGACTAGAGAAATGCACATTACAACCACTCTGAGATACCACCTCATACCTATCATATTAGCTAATGTGACAGAAAAAGACAATAACAAATTCTGGAGGAAATTGGGGGGGGGGGGAAATGGGACACTAATGTGCTATCGGCAGAGTTGTAAGATACTCCAACCATTCTGGAAAAAAATTTGAAACTATGACCAAAGGTCTATAAAACTGTGCATACCCTTTGAACCAGCAAGATCACTACTAGATCTGTAACCCAAAGAGACCAGAGGGGAAAGAACATATTTGTACAAAGATATTTATAGCAGCTCTGTTTATAGTGGCAAAGAATTTTAAATCAAAGGGATGGATGTCCATCAATTGGAGAATGACAGAACAACTTGTGGTATATGATTGTGATGGAACACTATTGTACTATAAGAAAAGAGGAGCAGGAGGGTTTCTGAGAAACCAAGGAAGACTTGTATGAAGTCCTGCAAAGTAAAGAGAGAAGAAGCAGACAAACACTGTCAGACAAACACTGTACACATTAACAGCAATAGTATAAGGATGACCAATTGTGAAAGACTTCTCAAGACAATGCTCCATTACAATTCCAAAGGACCCATGATGAAAAATGCTATCCACTTCCAGAGAGAGAACTGATCAACTCTGATGCAGATTGAAATCACTTTTTTTAACTTTATCTTTTTCTTTGGAGATTGTTTTTCTGTTGCAACATAGCTAATATGGAAATATGTTTGATATAACCCTACATGTATAATCAAAATCAAAGTGCTTGTTTTCTCAAGGAAAGGGGAGAGGGAAGAGACAGAAAACTGGAATTAAATATTGTAAGTGATTGTTTTTAAAAATGTACATGTAATTGGGAAATATTTAATGAAATAAATAAAATAATTTATAATATATATACATATAATTATTCATGTATCATATCCCCAGTAGAATGTAAATTCAATTCTTCTTCTTTTTCTTCTTCTTCTTCTTCTTTTTCTTCTTCTTCTTCTTCTTCTTCTTCTCTACTTCTACTAAGTGCTTAATTAATATTGGTTGAATGAATTAACTTAGTCAAATTCTTCTCTGAAGAGGAAAAACAATGGCTATTTCCCTTGGAAATATTCATAGGGTCATAAGTCTAGAATTGGAAGAGATCTCACCACATTCCAGATAAGGTAACTGAGGCCCAAGAAGGTTCAATGACATAACCAAGGTCACATAGGTTAAACATCAGATGTAATGTTTGAACCCAGTCAAGGTTCTTTCTACTTTCACTCCCACCCAAATCCTGGACCATTTCTTTAAGAAAAGGAAGAAAGAGAGAGAAAGAAGTTGTCTCACATTTCCCCCCAGAGACTAGAGTCAAATAATTTGGGAAATTTCTACCAAATTTACAGCTGGGGTAGGGGAAAAAGCAGTTTCCAGGTCCTCAGTGGTGAGGAGGCAGGGTAAGGGAGAAGGTCTTTCTGTCAAAAATTTAAAGGAAAAGGTGTATCTATCAATGAGATTCCTCTTTCCTTCTTCATCTATACCCCCTCTCAACTTTCCCAGTGCCTTCTATAATCAAGTTTTTTTTAGATAAACCTAACAATGATGCTGTGGTTGATAATTAAAGGTTGTTTTGGGGTTTTGTTTTGTTTTGTTTTTTTAAAAGGAAACCTCCTCTGGACTCTGGTGCAGTTTAGCCATTCACATGAAGGGAATTTGGCATGTGGAAGGTTAATTCTCTTATCAAAACTGTACAAAATCCTAATTTTGCAGAGTAGCAATTTGAAAAATAAAATCCCCAGCAATGGGAAAATGTTGGTTATGCAGCACTAGACATTCAGTACTCAGGGGATCAATTATAAAAACTCTCATTCAGCTATTTCCATTCAAATGAACACCTGAAGAGGAGGCCTCAATGGTTTTAAAAGTGTGTGGATATTACTGGATAAATGTTAGTCCAATAAAAGAGATCATCATCTGTTATTTGTGTACATTTAAGTTGACACTAAAAAGATCTTTGTGGAGTACCATCGCGGCTGCTTTTTAGGAGAGAGAATCTTTTATCTCATGGTCTCTTAACACTTTGTGAACTGAAGAAAACAGACCGAGTGCAATGCTTACTGTGTGTGTGCGCAAGAGAGACTGAGAGCCTGAGTGTGTTGTGTTGTGTTGTTTTGTTCTAAGATGGAAGGGAGCTGTCCCTCAGCTGAGAAGGACACACCTGAAATCCGGAAGGAAGCAGCCCATTTCCCTCACCCTTATGAATATGTAATGATGTGCTTGAAGGCACAGTCAGGAACTCCTAATAAGAATTCAAGAGTCTGTGTTTGAAAACATCCATTTGCATTTGCCCTCTGGTCACAGAACACAGACCATTCTTATTCAAAAAATGTATTTGCCCTTTTTTTTTTTTTGGACTGGAAATATTCCCCGCCCCTCCTTCCAAGGCAACGTTTTGTCTGGGGTTCTTGGGAGGGGGAGACAGGACCTAAGTGTGGGAGAACCAGACCAGCAAGGAAGGCTGCTTCTCTCTGGTGTCTATTTCAGGGCAAGAAAGGTCTGCCTTCCTCTTCCTCTTGGGGGAAATATGAAGGGGCTGCCCCTCATCTATGGACAGCTCACAGAAATCTTCCCTGAGGATTCTGTGGGGACCCTGGGAGGTTGGGACTTAATGAAACATGGGATTCAAAAGACCAAAACCTCAATCAGAGAAAAAATAAACGTTAGAAATAACTAAACACCCCAGTCAGGCCCTGGTTCAGTTTCATTGTTTAACCATTTAAACATACCAAGCACAGACTCAACCAAAAAGGTAGTGTGTGTGCAAAGGGGAGTAAGGGAGAGAGATCAGGAGAGAATATTCACATTTTATTACACTTTTGTGCCATAGAGCAGATTGTTAAGTCAGACAATCCAGGTAGAGGAATAGATGACAATGGAGAAGGACATTGGACACCTCGTATTTCTGTTATGAATTCCTTGCACGGGAAGCTTTCAGTCTATCATGACTCCTAGAAGTATCCTGCAAATTCTGAAACTCTTAAACTAGCACATAGGAGTTACCTAAGGAAGGAGAAAGGGGAACCGATGCTCGTTCTGTGATCTGAGAGCCAACAAATAAAGTTAGCATTCCCCTTCTTGATCACAACAAGCCCCTGATTCTCTTTCTTTTCTTTTAAATGAAAAGCACTTCAAATATACATCTTCTGATAGGCCCAACTCGAGCAAGAAAGGATATAGCGTGATCCGGAAATAAAGAAAGGCTAAGAAATAAATCTCTTACACATAATGATGTTGGCTGAGTCGCTGCGCCATTGTAAATGACTGTAAATAATTTTAACTGTTCAGCTCCTTGTGGATCAGGTCAGCTTTCTAATGTTTACACCTGCTGCAGCTCTGTCTTCTAGTGTGCAAAGGGTCGGGGGAAGCTAAAGACTAATTCCTGAAGGCTGGAATTTTGAGCATTTCTCGGTCAAAAAGTGGTAGACTAATTGCAGCCTTTCCCTAGAGAGAATTTGCTTTCCTTGTGAAAGTGCTGAGTTAGTGATAGCTATTTTATATTTATGTTAGTGAGGGAAGGAGGAGTGCTGGCTAGTGGGGTTAGTGTCTGTATGTATGGGGGGGTTAGGGGAAAGAACTAAAGGGGAGTCCATTATATTTCTGGGTACTTTCTGATCTCTTTCTATCTCTCTTCCAGACTTCAAAGAAGTGAAGATTTCATTGAAAGCCACTGAAAATGACAGCCACAGTCAAAGAGCAAAGCCCTGATTTCAGATCTTACAGTGACACCTACAGTTTGGCCTAACACATACCATCACATCACACTGGGTCAGCAGGAACAGTGGAAAGGCTTTAGGAGTCAATCAGGCAGCCCCTTTGGGGGCCAAGCTGCCCTACCCCCTTTCAACCAAGTGGGTAAATTGACTCTCCTGACCGCTGGTTATCCATTTATCCTTAGGGACTGGTGCCTCCCCATCGGTTTCCAGGTAGGATAGAGACTAAAGAAACATCTGATTTGGTCTTCTGAGATGCCTTACAGATCACATTCATCCATTTTAAAGAAATCTGAGGACAACCCAAAAAATGGCATAGCCCCCAATGACTTGTAGAAATAATCCTGGAGTAGCAAAGGAGAAAACTCAGCTAACAGCACTATTTGATGCCCTTTTAAATGAAGTCTTTGAATCTTCCCAGGTCAGGACCAGAACTGGAAAGTGGAACAAGTTGACCATCATCACACAAGTAGTAAGCATCAGAGGCAGAATCTGAACCCAGGTCCATTGACTCTGAGAGTCAGTGCCGTTTCCACTAGACCGCAGAGTAATTACAAGTGCACTGTTTTCTATGGAAGGAATATTTCATTTCCATGGATATTTTGTGATAAGTCAAATCCATACTGATGGATATGAAATCACAAAGGTTTAGTATTGAAGGAGTCAGACCCGCATGCCTCACAGTGAAGGCTCCCAGCCTCCAGTGGACAATAACATGATTTAGGACTGTGATTCTGTGATTTTCAAACCTTGCTCAAGGAGTATAAATGCCCTGTCCTCCCTAGCCTTGGGAATCCACCTTTGTTTAGCTCCACTATTAAAAAAAACTTAGATTGGATACAGTTGTGATTTCAGATTGGAACCCAATCACACCCTGATTCTTGTCTGCATCTTTCCTTCTATATTGGGGATACGCTCAACCCAACCCCACTCCACCCTCCAATTGTGCACATAGAGCACCCCTCCTGGTTTTGGTTTACTGCATAAGAGCTTTGTAGCTAGCTCCAGGCTGGGCCTACAAGGAGATAGCAGAGTCCTCTCAACTGACTGCTGAGTTGGAGGAGCTGTTGACTCATCCTATATACAAAAGGGAACAACCTACCCATTCCCCTCCTCTTCCTTTTGGCGGCTCTTGACTGCCAATTTACATGTGGCATGATAGGACTTCAGTGAGGGGTGCCAAAGGATGGGTCCTTTGCCACTCTAATATCATAGTAACCCCACAGGGCTCCATACATGGACAATGGACTGGAGCTTGCATCAGGAATCCTGGCAGACTGTGCCTCTTTTGTGTGTCCTTTCCTGAGCAGTACCAGTCTCCAGATGGATATATCCAATCTCAGCAACAACCTTTTTGAGTTCAAGAGGTCTAGAGGATTGAGAACAGGGCAGCTTCAGGGCCCACAGGATGCCATACTCTAGAGGTTAGATCAAGCATTGGCCTGAGAGGTTGTCCGTAGAAACAGGTCAGTATCAAAATCAGAGAAAGTTGGGATTTAGAGTGGAGGCTAATGAACAACAGTAATAGAGAACCAAGGGGAAATATAAAATCCCCATTAGCGGTCTTACAAAGAATGTGTTATATGCTGAACAGGTCAAAAGACTGGCATCCTAGCAGGGCATAAAAGGAGTTGGGAGTTACAGAGCCCTGTTAAGTTTCTGAACTCTCCAAAGTGACTGAACCCTGATGTGTCATTGCACATTGGTGAGGAGGTTTACTCTTGTTTTTCTCTAGTCTTTCTTATATGTTGAGAATAAATTACCAGTCCCTTACCCAATTCACATTATATGCTGAGTACCTTCTTCCCTACTACCCTTTGGGAAAGCCCTCAAACTTGTGAAACATAATCTAATTTAGCATAACTAAAATTTTCCCCCAGGGAGCCACAACTGGGGGACTTAGCAAGCTGAGGAGCGTGAGAAAATGGAACATCACCCTACCAGAAGGCAGGTTAGTCTAAAACCTAGTCAGAGCCATGTGTCTAGATGGATAAAGAACAGGGAGAAATGCAGTACTCTAGAGGCCTGTAGTCCCAGACTAGCAGTCTCTCAATGCTAGACCCGATGTCCACCTTTATGATGGAAGTCTTCCTCTGGCACTGGGTCTTTCAGGACTTTCCAGAGGCCAGAATAATTCTATGACTGCTCATCTGTTAGACCTTGATCTCTGTGCTTACTTTTGTATTCCTCCATGTTCTCAGTGATATCACTTACAGCATCATTTCTTATGTTGGGTTTTTTGGGAAGCCGAGGGCATTTCATGATGTGTAGTCATGTGGTACCATAAGTAAAATGTTAGATTAAATCTTAATATTTTAGAATTTAACCTTAAGTCTAAAAGATTGGTTTTTGCATTGGGAACACAGAAAAACTCACAAACAAAAATCCACCTAATGATAGAAGTGTCCGATTGTATTTCCTTGAGGGGATGATGTTTGTCTCTCTGGCACAGACAGTTTAACTAAACTCAGATTATTAAGGTTAAAGTAGATTTTGCCCTTCCTGTCTGCCACTTCATGTCCTTGGGGTCCTGGGTGACATGATTTGCTTTAAAGACCGCCCCCCACTTTGGGACATCTTCAAAGAGGTTTCTTTGCTCAGAGAAAACCCAACTACCCTGCTGGGAGAATGTGCCGATTGCCTTAGCAAACTGTTCATCTTCTCCACCCACATTCCCAACCACACAAAGGCTGTCGGCCAAAGTTCAATTATTTTTGCAAATCTGAATTTGGTACAGTGCGCTGCCTGGCTTTGCTTTAAAAGCCCCTAATCTATTTCCTCCTGTACATAAATGTCTGTAAGCCAGGGTGAGTGTGGATGTATGTGAAAATGAACCAACGCAAAGATTTCTTTATAACTTTTCTCAATATTCTACTGATTGCTAGTTCAGTAGCAGATGTGCTATGCTTAATGATGCATATACAAGAAACAGCCCCTAATCCCTAAATGAACTTCTTATCTCTAAATATATACAGGATAAGCTATATAAACTCAATTTAGCCACTATGCTATTAAATCTACCAGAACTGAAGACTGAAGGAAGATTGTTAAAGCCAAGCACCTGTTATTGCAAGCCAAAGGAGAAGGAAAAGAGGAGCTCTGAAGGCCCTAGGATCAAATACTAGCTGGGTAGGCTTGGAGTGTGTGTGTATTGGGGGGGGAGGGGTCTTACCTCCTAACCAAAGCCTTTTCTGCCCCAGTTCTAAGTGGTATGTGTTACAAGGTGCCAGAGCCTCTGCTTCCCTGGGTTGTCACTGTCAGGCCAATCAGTCCCCAGTTCTTGGTTTAAAAAAAAGGGGGGGTAAGCTGCCATCATTTTAAGCTTTCTCATGGGGGGCGGGTAGGGGAAAGAGAGAGAGGGGAAGGGAGACAGAGAGAGACTGAGTAAGAGAGAGAGAGAGAGACAGAGACAGAGAGAGACAGAGACAGAGACAGAGAGAGAGGAGAGAGATCCATGTGTATTACATCACAGAATGTTAGAACAGGAAAAGACCCTGAGGTTCGCTAATCCAAACCTTTGACTTATCCGATGAGGAAACTGAGTCCCACAGAAGAAGTGACTGACTCAAGTTCATTAAGGTGGAAATGCTAGGGAAAGCACTCACCTCTCTAAACTTCCTTTCCAGTTCTCTTTCCATCCCCATGTTTCCCCTCTTCATCAGTTTGTAATTTTGGAAGGATTGGGGGAGGGGGAACAGAAGAAGGATGATGAAGACAAGGCAAGTTCAAATTCCAGGTCAGACACTTATTGGATGTGCAGCCCTGTACCCATCACTTAACTTCTCTAAACTCCAGTTTCTTCATCCATCAAATGAGGGTATGAGAGTATCTACCTGAGAGGATTCTTGTGATGTACAAATGAAATAATGTATGTAAAAATACTTCATAAATCTTAAAGCATTATATAAATTTATATATAATATATATGGAGAAGCATGTATATGTAGACACACACACACACACACAAATAGTCTCTCTAGTGCCTCCCACAAAAGCCCACAAAACTAGAGGAATCTCAGAATCTCTGATTTAGAGGCAGTCTCAGAGGTTGGCTAATCCAAACTGTACAAAAACATGAATTCTCTCAACAGCTTCCCCAAAAGTGGTCATCCAGACTCATCTTGAAGTCTTCCAGGGACGGTGAACCCTCTCTCCTCCTGGAGCAGCCCATCCTGCTTTTGGACAGCCCTACTGGATTTTCATTGGCTCCTTCTCAATTTCAACCTTTGAAAAATGAATCAGCAAAAGATTCAGTGACTTTCTTTCACACCCAGTCCTTATGTGGAATGTATGGGAAATTTTTCCATATGCTTATAGATATCTTTAATTTCTTTCTCTGCAAACTGGCTGTTCATATCCTTTGATCATTTATCAATTGGGGAATGGCTTGTATTCTTATAAATTTGATTCAATTTATACTTTAGAAATGAGACTTTTATCAGAGACACTGGTTGTAAAAATTCTTTCCCAATTTTCCACTTCCTCCCTAATCTTGGGTACATTGGCTTTAATAGGGGAAATTTTTTTTCAAGAATAGAAAAGGTAAGGTTGAAAGCAGAAGCAGCTCCAAGAATCACTTGGACCATAATCAGGAAAGGATTTTTCCCAGATGAGTAGAGTTGGACATTGGTCTATGCTCCAGTTCCCAGAAACTGATTGTTCCTGGTCATAGAAGCTTCTCCAGAGTGATGGGCGCTTACCCACACTATCTCATGAGAAGATTAACTGCATGGACTGATAGGGTCAGACTGAAGAGCCAGTGTACAGTCATTCAGAGACACTAGCAGGATTAGATTCTCAAAAGGCTGTTGTAGTGGGAAAAGTATTGGATTTGGCAACAGTGGAATGAGGTTTGAATTCTGCAGCCTCAACTTGCTGGACCTTAAACAAATTCCTCCACCTCTCAAGGCCTATGAAGTAGTTAAACTAAGTGGTCTCTAAGGACTCTTTCAATCATATGGTAATGTGACCTTGCCAGAGCCCTGGGAGTTCCCTAAATTGAATGGGGGCACAGTGAAAAACAAACCACATGCCTCCTTCCCAAAAAATCCCTTCTCAAGCACTACCATCCTTAAAAGAAAGAGCTAATGCATATGCAATACTCAGATTCAAAGGCTTTTCGATTACACTCATAGAAAAGCTGTGGCCTAGTTTGGGAAATCTATATTTCACTTTATGGCGCACACAGCTGGGTTTAGATTGGCACGTATGCTAATGTGCAAACTGTAGTATCTGTATTCGTAATGACTTGTTTATGAAATACCAGGAGGGCACCTGGTTTCTTTCTCTTTAATTCTGCTGAAGAGTAAACCAAAGGAAGCTGCGCTCATGGTCAGGAGCTAAAAGAAGCACGGGGTCATCAGGGCACTCACTCTCTAGAAGGCAGGTCTTCTATGGAGGAGATTCTTACCCCTCGACTTGTGTGAAGAATGTTCTGAGCTTCAGTTAAGGAGTTTCAGAAAAAAATCCAATGAGGACGTTGGATTCATAGATTTTTAACAGTTAGGACAGATGAATAAGAAGAATGAGCACTTATTAAGCATCTACTGCTTAATCACTTTACAAATGTCTCATTTCAGCCTCACAACACCCTTGGGAAGTAGGTTCTCTTATTATTCCCATTTTACAGTTGAGGAAACTGAGGCAGATAGGATAAATATCTCACCCACGATCACACAATTGGCTAAGTGTCTGAGGTCAAATTAGAACTCAGGTCTTCCTGATACCAGACTAAGTCTCCTTATAAATAAGAACTCTAGAGCATAGAACATAAACTGTTAGAGACCAAAGAAAGTCTTAGAACCCATCTAGTCTAATCCTTTGAAGGCCAACTAGTTTTAATCCAAGTAGGGAACTGAAATCCAGAGAGGGCAAGTGACTTGTTCAACATTAAACAGCAAATTGCTATGCTAGGGAGGGAGAAAAGTGAAAAATTTCAGGGACCAAAGAGATTTTTGAAGATTCTAGGAAAATCCACCAATAAATAATTTTTGAGTCCCTTACCAGAACCATAACCAAGGTGGAGCAGTTGGGTCATTGTCACAAAGTGTGAGATACACAAGAGGCAAGAGATACCGTTTCTAAACGACCTCTAAACGACCGTTTCTAAACGGTCCTCCCCTGGGCGGTCATCCACACCTCCACATCTGTGGTATGTTTGTCCCTACCCCCTCACCCAGCCAAAAGCTGGTCATCAGCTCACTATGCTACAGGCACTGCTTGAGGGAGAGACTCACTATCACACCTCCAAGCTCCACATCTTCCTAAGGGTAGTGGAGGAGGGAGCAGGGAAAAAGGGAAAAGGTTAAGGGGGTGACACGGCAGGGTAGCAGGCCGTGTGAAATGGACTGCCTTCCCGCTGGCGTGACTGCACTTGACCACAAACAGCTCAGACACAAAGTCTGGTAAAAAAAAAAAAAAAAAAAAAAAAAAAACCACTAACAGAGAGATCCTTTCTGTACCACAAGGGATGTCTTCTCTGGCCCTTCTCTAGACACTTCTCTAACAGACCACGTGTCCCGGGATCTCTGTCTCCCAACCATGGGTGTCATCCCATCTCTGTCCAAAGGGACCTTGTATCTCAAGGTCCAAGGACACTTCCCAAGGTCTCCCTATCCCATTCCACCCTGTACTTGCCCCAGATCCCAGAATTCCTACTTAAGTCTTTGGTTCCTACTCAGCGTAGCTCTGTGCTTCTCATTTATTTTCTGGATTTCCCTTTTACTCATTTCAACTTTTGAATTTAGTTTTAATGATGGGGAAAACAAAGAAGAGTAAACACAGGTTTGTGACCCTCAGAAATATCAGTTGTTGTACTAATGGGGTATTGCGTGCTTGAATAAGACCATCTGTATCAACTTCTTTAAAAAAATGAAATTCATGCAATAATACAGTAATCATTACGGATCAAATAGATCCGAAGCCTGGGCCCAAGATCAGGCACCTTAAAATTATACCAGGAGCCTCTTGCCGTGCTTGGAGAAGTGCTGCCTCCTTTTTCTCTTCCGCTGTTTTCGCGATCGTACTCGGTTCCTCAGCTTCCGACACGTAGAACGAAGCCCACGAGTTCGTGGATCTGTATGTGTGGCGGAAATGCTCCGCAAGCAACAGGATTATCGGGGCCAAGGACCATGCGTCCATCCAGATGAACGTGGCTGAGGTTGACAAGGTTACAGGCAGATTCAATGGCCTGTTTTAAAACCTATGCAATTTGTGGAGCAATTCGAAGAATGGGGGAATCTGATGACTCTGTTCTCCGGCTGGCAAAAAATGATGGTATTGTTTCAAAGAACTTTTAATTGAAGAAATCTTGTGGAAAATGTCTTAAAAAATCAGAAAAACACCAAAAAAATTATACTAGGAACAGGCTCATTTCATCTGCTAATAATAATAGTAAAGCTACTTTTGCACAAACAAATGCATTCTGCTGCTACCATTTAATTTCTAAAGACTTGGAAGTGTGCTTAGGCAGGTGATGGGATGAAAGACTTTGGTTAACAGGCAATTAGCTTTAATCCAATAAAGGTACTTTAGACACGATGCTAAGTAATTCAGTGCAAATCTGATAACTAGAAGAGTCAGGGTCAAAGACTACCTTGCAAGGTTATAGATGAAGAAGGCAATACTTCTGTCCTTGAATGGATTTTCTTTCCAGCTAAAACTGCCATAAGGGAACAGCTCCCCGTAGCTCACAATTCTAAAGCCCTTTCCTCATACCAAACAACCCTTATGAGAGAAGAAAAAAGGAAGAGGGAATTTGCCTCTGCAGGATCCGCCTTGCTGTCTGTCATGACAAGCTTAGCTGCTGTCCAAATTCTGCCTCCTCACTTCTTAGGCTAGGCAATGTGGTATGGTAGAAGAAGCACTAAATTTGGAGCCAGACAACCTTGTGTCCAATTCCTGATTTTTGGAAGATGTGCCAGCTGTGAGACCTTGGACAAATCATTTTACCTCTCTAGGGACTAATCCTATCATCTCTAAATTCAGGAAATTGCATGAGTTGACCTTAGTGGCTCCTAAATCCCAACAATCTCCTATTTGAAGTAAACTTTGTCATTTTGATACTGGAAGCTTTTCCAACCACAATTGTGTTCACCAGCCCTAGAAGGGACTGAAAGATTGTCTAATCTAATCCCCTTATCTAATAGACTAGGAAACAAAGACCCTAAAGAGAAGTGACCTGCTCAGAAGCATACTGAGTTATTAGTAGAGCTAGGACTCAAAGCCAGTGTAAGGAAAGGAAGAAGAGAAGCTGGTGGCATCAGATTTTCAGGACACTAAGAAAGGTCCATTGATTTGAGGAAATGCCTTTGTCTCTTTCAAAATACCTTAAAAAAAAACAACAGTTCCTGTTTGTATAGCGCTTTGCACTTTACAGCAGCTATGGAAATTCAATAGTACAGGTATTATTTTTCCATGTTATAGATGAGGAAATTGAGTTTTGAAATGTTAAAGTGACTGATTAAGGTTGTCCCAGTCAAAAACTGCTGGGAAAACTGGAATATAGTACAGCAGAAACTGGGCATAGACAGTTATCTAACGCCATACACCAAAGTCAAGTCTAAATGGATGCACGATCTAAATATAAAGGCTGATACTGTCAATAATCTGGAGAAGCAAGGAATAGTTTACCTGTGAGATTTATGGTGCAGGGAAGACTTTATGGCCAAACAAGAGTTGGAGAGCATTATAGAATGCAAAATGGATAATCTTGATTACATCAAATTGAAAAGTTTCTGTACAAACAAAGCCAACATAACCAAGATTAAGAGGGAAGTGGGAAATTGGGAAAGAATATTTACAACCAGTGTCTCTGAGAAAGGCCTCATTTCTAAAATATACAGGGAATTAAATAAAATCTACAAGAATGCCAGTCATTCCCCAATTGATAAGTGGTCAAAGAT
>CM053595.1:257945-284447 GCA_028646575.1 Pseudocheirus occidentalis | reverse complement strand
CTCTGTCCCAAATCGCTGGGGTTTTTGCAGCTGCCAGAGCTAACAGGAGGTCACCGCCATCTCTGTTGCCCCCTCCAGCTCTGGCTCATTGAAAATGCACCTCAGGACCACCGCCCAAGACCATGATGCAGATCCAGGTAGTCTAGGCAAGAGTACTTAGCCTCTGAATGATCACTTGGACCCCTTGCAGTCTGCAGGCTGGGAGCTCTGAAAGCAGCCATGTGG
The DNA here is from genome assembly GCA_028646575.1 of Pseudocheirus occidentalis. Classification (NCBI taxonomy): domain Eukaryota; kingdom Metazoa; phylum Chordata; class Mammalia; order Diprotodontia; family Pseudocheiridae; genus Pseudocheirus; species Pseudocheirus occidentalis. Next base: position 284,222 of record CM053595.1, on the reverse strand, counting down.
AGGAGGCTGCTGGGCCGCTGCTTCAGACTGCTTCTAGCTCTGCAGGCAGTTGCCTGGACCTTCTCCATGAAATTTAGCTGAGTTCCACTGACCTTTTACCTTTTTCCTTGACTCTTACGGGTTGGTAATTCTGGAAACCGCCAAAGCTGCCAGTGATCCACTCTACTGAAAGCTCCAGGCTCGGGACTAAAGCCGCATAGGGCTGGGTTCTGCTCCCAGGACCCTACAATGAGCCCTACGTCTGCCTTTAGTGAGAGCCTGGTTTCTCTGTTATTTTATGAGTTCTGGAGCTCTGAAATTTGTTTAGAGTCATATTCTATAGGTCTTTGAGGGGTTTATGGTGGGAGCCACGGAGTTATCCTATTTCTCTGCTGCCGTCTTGACTCCGCCCCCTCTATGTACTCTTGATCCGCCTCCTCTTAATCTTATTTTCTCATTTTCAATCAATCTCATCCTCATCTCTGTGATTTTCATTGTCTTTCTATTGGTTCTTTCCCTGCTACCTACAAATCTGCCCAGCTTTCCTCATCCTGCCAATACCCAGAAGAGGGCTGCATATGAAGTTGTAAGTTTTTTTTGTTAAGTTGTTTAAGTGTATTTTACATTTAACAAAATAGTAACAACGTTGTCCTGTTTGTGTCCCCTTCTGAATTACTTTTATTTTCTTTCATGTTGTTTTATTGATGTTCTGTTTTGCATTTTGATAAACACCTCTCCCTCTTGCTCTTCCCCCCATAGAAGGTCTTCTCAGTAACAAGTAAGTATAGTTAAGCAGAACATAGTGGTGTAAATGTCTCATTTTGCATCCTTAGGTCCACCTCTGACTAGAAGAGGGCTTCTGAAAGTTTTTCCACTTGTGACCCCTTAGATGCTTCTTAAACTTTGGGATCTTGACCCACTCGGACTAGAAGTAGGAGACAGGCTTTATTACCAGTTCTTTTGAAGTCATGATTTAGCATTGCTTTGATAATAGTTATGAAGTGTTTCAGAGTTTTTGTTCTTTGCCATCTTGTGGTCTTGTAAATTGTTCTGATTCTGATCATTTCACTTTGCATTAATTCATGTCTTGTAGCAGTCCTATGAATCTGTCATATTCATCGTTTCTTATGGCATTTCTTTACATTTATATATCACAATTGGTTCATCCATTTTCCATCTGATGGGCACCTGCTGTGTTTCCAGTTCTTTGCTACTATGAAAAATGGTGCTATATTTTTGTTCATACAAGTCCTTTTTCTTTGTCTTTGACCTATTTGGGTTATGTGCCTAGCAGTGAGTGATATTGTTGCATCAGTGGTTATATATAGTTTGGTTACTTTTTCCTAAAAATCTCTTAATTGACAAATCCAGTGGCCTTTTCCCAATTCTCAACTTTCTTGACTTCTTTGCAACTTTTGACATTCACCATTACCTTTTTCATTTCCTGGTACATCCATACCTTGCCTTCTAACTATTGGTGTGCCCCGAGGCTTTGTCCTGGGTCCTCTTCTCTTTCCTCATGGTATTTTAATGATCTCTTTAGCTTCCATGGGTTCGATTATCTATGCACATATGTCCCAAATTTATATATCTAGCCCCAGTCTCTCTCCTCATCTCCAATTTCCTATTGAACTTTTCAAACCCTGGTTTCCAGTAGACATCTCAGTCTCATCATATCCAAAATGGAACTCATTATCTTTTCCCCAAAACCCACTGTTCTTTCAAACTTGTCTTAATAAGTTGATACTCATTTTCCCACACTGAATCAGTTTCCAAGTCAGATGGTTCTGTCTCCACAACATACCTTATACCCATTTCCTTCTTTCCTCTCATACATCCACCATCATCAGCCCCCATCACCTCTCACTTAGACTATGTGCAATAGCCTTTTTTGATTGGTCTCCCTCCTTTTAAGCCTCTTCCAGTTCTGTTCTGTCCTCCGCTAAATGACTTTCTAGCCTTCACTAAAACGCCTTTCCTGAATTACAGGTTTTATTTTATACTTTAGTATCTTGCTGTGTTGTATTCTTACCTTACCTTCCCTCTCCTCTTTTCTCCCTGCTGTCTAGGATTAATTATTAACTTCTCTATTAATTTTAGAGCTCTTTCCTTGCGACCTCACCCCAGTTTACCTTTATGAGTGTGAAATATACTTTATTGTTGGCTCACATTCTTCCGTCCAGTCAAACTGACTTTTCTATTCATGCATAGCGTTCCACCTCCCATCATCCTGTTCTTAGATTACATTTTGTCCTCACTTTTACCTCATAGAATCCCTTAGTTTCCTTCAAAGGTTAGGTCAAACAGTACTTCTTAATTGAATCCTTTCATAAACTTCATAGCTACTAGTGCTTCTCCCAAATTATACACACTTTTATGGGTACATTTTGTATCCCTCAGTTAAATGTAAGGGTCTTCAGGAAATAATATGTTTTACTTTTTCTTAGAATCATCAGGACTATGTGATACCCAGTAGGCAGGCAGTCAGTAAGTGATTGACAGGTGGTTGAGGTAGAAGTGACAAGATTGAGTATAGCACAGGGGGTGGGGAGAAAATGTTATTTGCACCTATGTTATAAACCTGGATGGTCTTACCCTTTACACAGAAAGGAAAGTTTGGAGAAGAGGCAGGTTGAGGGAAAGGGAAAAATGTGTTTGGACTTGTTTGGCTTGTGTGCCTTATGGACATCCAAGTCTAGCTAGATGTCCAGCAAGTTGGAAATGTATAAATGGATTTCAGAAGGCAGATTGTTGTGGTTTTTCTAGGATCAGGCAAGTCACTTAGGATCCTGAGATGTCAGCTTCCTCATCTGTAAAAGGGAGTTGAACTAGAATTAGAAATAGGTCTTAGAGATAAAGGATTATAGTATCACAGAGACTGGATTTCAAAAGTCGTCCCTTGTGGCCCTCTTTTTGTGACAGAGGAGACTGAGGGCCAGAAATCTGAAATAACTTGCCTAAAAGATAATAGAGATTTTAACGTTGGTCCAACCCTAGTGCGTGTTCTAGACTGAAGTTGAACCTTAGAAATTTAGGATCATAGAATTGTATGACTACACTTTAGAAGAACCTCAGAGGTCATCCAGTAGTAGCTTCTCTTTTTATGGTTGAGGAATCTGAAGCCCAGAAATATTAAGTGATCTGCCTAAATTATTAGTAAGGGTAGAGCAAGGATTTGAACCCAGGTCCAAACCCACTGCTTTATTCTACTGCCCCACTGAATGTTACATTTCAGTTCTAAGTCTGTCATTCACAAATACAGAGAGGTAAGTTTCATAATCAGATAGACATTTGAACTAGTTGCTTGGAAATTCCTTTCATAGAGTTTGGTTTGATCTTATTTGCTAAGAGTCAAATAGTCTTGCTTTTTTTCCCTTTTATATTCAAGGTATTGCTTTATTTCTAGTGCTTTCAAGTGTCATTATGAACTTGTTGATGAAAATGTAGGTGAGACCGCACCGAGACAACCAAAATTGTTTTACATTAGCTTTTTGACTGCATTTGTTTTGTTTTTTATTGATGTCCTTTGCTTTTACATCACCTTCATTTCCAAATATGTCCCTCCCTGCTCCACCACCTGAAGAGCCTTCTCTTTTAACATAGGTTGCATTTATTTTAGACGAATTTTAATTATTTATATTTTCTGTAATTCAGGTTTTACTCTATTGTTCAGTCATATATCATAATGAAAATTGTTATAAAGGATTTAACATCCATATACATTTTCTGGGAGATTATTCAACTTATTTTAGAAAAAGTTTTGGTATCCACATTGGTCAAGTTGAAAAAGTATTCAGGAGCTTTATGATTACTTTGTATTTAAATGTTTTGCAGGGAAGAATTTCGTACGATGTGGGTGATTGGATTAGTGTTTAAAAAGACAGAAAACTCTGAAAACCTCAGTGTTGACCTTACATACGACATTCAGTCTTTCACAGATACAGGTAAGTTCCATGATTTTAAAAAAATATTTGAAGTTTAAGATATTTAGCATATATTCCCATTGAATTTGGAATGATCTTTGTAGTAGGGTTATTTGTTTTTGCAGTTGGAGGATGTATACATTTCAGAAAAGAATTAGGCCAGTAATGTATAAAGCAGTAGGCCTTTATCATGGCACATTATAGCTCACAGAAGGTCAAGAAGGTTCAAATCCCAAGATGAGACATTGGAGGCAAAGACATGAAGATTCAAAGGAGAAAAATATATTCATGTGTCCGTTCTTGGAGTGGTAAGTGTACAGCCTGAGTTTCAGTTACCCTAAGAAGGAAGATGGGAATCGACGTTGGTTCTTCAGAGTGACTGCCCTCAGATTTGGCACACCTGGCCAGATCTGGTCATGGCAGGTGGGCTTTTGTAGAGGAGGGATAGTCTCTCATCTAGCATGTCTGGTTGGTGTTTTGTCTCCGATTTCACAGATGTGCAGATACTAGATTATAAGCAAGTAGAATAGGGAAGCAAAATAATTCATGACAGTTTTAGGAAAGAGGTCAGAGTTGTTAGGCACACGCAGGGAGGAAACATGTTGACTATCCAGAGCAGTAGATGACCTGCAAATGTTCTTTATGGTTTTGGGGGAGAGCAGAAAAGCTAGAGTTTTCTGACCTATAACAGACACAGAAGAACTTGGATGGTTAAGCACATGTCCTCAGGATGATTTCTAAATGCTTTCAGGGTATAGCAGTCATTATCTAATATGTGAGGAAATCTGGTGTACTCTTATTAAAATCAGTGCAAATATAATCTACTTTGCTCTAAGGGAAACTTACAAACATAGGACATACTGACCTTAAAGTTTATTCCATCTGTATGAACCTTGTATTTGGATTGCTTGGAACTGCAAGTGATCTGAGTAAGTGTACTGAAATCTGGGTAGCTTGGCTTTCCCACCCTGCCTCCTGCTCATCTACCAACTGCTGTAGGAGATTGGTTTTTTGCAGCAAGTATAGGTCAATTGTATTTTTATAGGGAAAAATTGAGGAGGAGTTTTAAAAAATCAGATTGACTTATGCTGTGGTAAAAATAATGTATTTTCATGTATTTCCCAATAGTTTGTGTGTGTGTATAAGGTTTGCACATAAATCTGAATTGCTTCTATAATAGTTGGATCATTTCATGGCTTCACTAAATGCATTAGTGTTTGTCCGTTTTTTACATTGATGGTTCTCCTCTTTTGTTATTTTATCCAGTTTGGTGGGTTTGAGGTAAAACCTCAGTTGTTACAACGTGCATTTCTCTTATTAGGGACTCGGATTAGTTTTTCATGTGATTGTTTAAGTAGTTATGCTTCCCTTTTGTAGAATTGTTTCTTCATGTACTTTGACCAGTGTTGGGGGATTGGCTTTGGGCTTAGGTATATTCTGTTACCAATATATGTTGGACAACGGACTGAAAGACATTTGACACAAACATGTTTTCACTGTTGACCACTTACATACCTATCCTACTTGTGTTTTGTTTGTGTGAAAATGTTTTCATGTAATCAGAATGATCACTTTGATCTTTTACCATCTCTGTTCGATTTAGTTATGAATTCATCGAATTCCTTTCCTTCTGTGGTTGTGAAAGGTACCACCAGATCTTGTTATCTTCTAATGTTTTTTAATAGTATAACTTTTAATATTTGAGCCCAAACTATCCAGTTGGAGTTTATTGTTGTGCATAATAGGTTGCTCTAAATTTTTTTCTACCAGACTGCTTTTCAGTTTTCTCAGCAATTCTTGTCAAATAGGGAATTCTTCCCAGATAACTTGTTTTCAGATTTATTAAACACTAGTTTATTGAACACTCAGTTAAATGATGTCTTAGTCTCATTTATCTAGTCAGTTCTACTGAGTCAAGTCTTCTGTTTTGTTTTGTTTTTTAACCAGCACTAAATATTTTTTATTTTTATTGCTTTATGTTATAATTTGAGCTCTGGGAATGTTTTTCCTGCTTCATTCTTTTTTTCCCCCATTAGCTACTACGTTGAGATTCCAGCCAAATTGTGTTATTGTCAAGCACTATGATGTATCTATCCCCTTATTAGTTTGGTTAGTATAGTGCCGTTTTTATTATATTGGCAGGGTACAGAATGACAGTAAACGTTTACCAGTGAGTGAACAGTATAGTTGACTAGGATTATGTTTATACAGTAATAGATCATAACTTAAAAGTCCTGCTTCTACCCTTGTGACTTTGGACAGAACCTCTGTGAGCCATTTAATTATCTATAAAATGAGAATGTTGGACAAGATAACCAGATAATCACTGCGTTCCTTTCAGTTCTAAATCCTGGGATTTTTCTCCTTCCAAGGAAATAGGTGTTTATAATTGTTTTATTCCCTCTTAAGGATTCATCCTGACTCCTGATTTATAGATTTGATTTAAAATATTTTGTTCTCTTGGGAAGTTTTCGCAAAATATAAATCTCTAGACTTAGCCACTAATAGGTCGATCTGTTGTGGAAAATCTTTTTGAGGAGTGTAGAATGCTATACATGAAAACCATTTGACTTATGGAGACTTTGCTAGTGAGTAATATGACTTTTCATTCCCAGATACAAAAATAGAATTGTTGATTATATAGAAACTTGAAGCAGAAATTAGTTTAAAATTGCATTTCGTCGCGAACAATTCTATGTGTTTATGTTAAAACAGTACTTAATTTTATTTGATAGCTATTTTTGATTAAGATACAGGAATATTTTACTGTCATTTAACCACATATTCTTCCAAGTCTTCATTTATAAAATTAGAAATGCAGAAAAATTACTATAAAAGTTTATTTTTCAAAGAAAAGTACGATTTTTTTCAAATGAGATTTTAACAAAAAAAATTTATCATAATTAAGTACTGTGCAAAAATCTTTTGCTCTGGGGTCCCATCAGAACAGGTGAAGCTGAAACTTAGAATTTCCCTAGATCCTTTATGTAGGGAAATTGTCTTTAAACTTCACTAGGGTTGTTAAAGTGTATACTTCTCTTATTCTTGGTAAGTTCATTTTGTTAAGAGATTTTACTAGATATAGGTGATGATTGATGATAATTCACATGTTTTTGTCAGTGTTATACAGCTTTGTGAAACAGTCTGTTTTTCCCTACTTTACAAATGGAAGCTTTTAATGTTCCCAAGGTCACACAGCCGGTGAGTGGCAGAACCGAGGTCTCCTGACTCCACGTCCAGTGCTTTTAATGCGATGCCAGTATTTAATGCATAATCTTGAATTGGACTTTGATCAGTGTTTTTAACTTTTTGGGGTAGATTAAATGCTCTTCCCCTCCCCAGATATGTGTGTGTGCGTGTGCGTGTGTCTATGCATACACAATTAGTCTCCACAGATCTGTATATGCCCCTCTTTTTTCTCTCAGAGACTTGGTCAGTTTTTATGAGTTTAATTATCATCCATCCAGTTTTTCTCCTGATCTTCAGTCCTTTAACATCAAATGCCTGTTTCAGCATTTCAGACTAAAAATCCCTAAGATAGTTCCAATGCAATGTATCCAAACCAGAACTGTTTATCTTCCTGACCCTCGACCCTTCCATTTCTCTTGTAGACCTTTCACTGTTTCTGTGGAGGGAGCGGCTGCGCTTTGATTCACTTCAGGGATGAGAGGTCACATGCCGCCTTCTGGGTCCTCAAGTGCAGCCCTTTGACTAAATCTGAACGACCCAGCATTAATCCCCTTAATAATTAAAACAGTTTGTTCTGTAAAACTGGGACTCAGCCAGATGGCCACACTTGAGGACCTTGAGCCTCGAGCGCCGCCCTGGCTGAGGGTTCGAAATGTTGTCCAGACTTCTCCTTCCTTCCTTTTGCTTTGCTGTCATTTGCTGCAGTTCAGTCAGCAGCTGCTTAGGTAGCAGCCCTTTTTCACCTTCTGCCTAGGTTTTGTGTTGGTCTCCTCATTGGCCTCCCACTTTCAGATCTGTCTTCATCACCTTCAGTCCTCTGCGTTGCCGCCAGAGTGATCTTCCTCATGTGCTGCTGACCGTGTAGCTCTCTCCCTCAGTCAGTTCCAGCACTTTTCTATTGCTTGTAGGGTAAAAGATACTCTCCTCTTTGACGTTTAAAGTCCGTTACAACCTGTCCCCAGTATGTCTTTTCAGTCTCATTGCGTATTACTCGTATATCCCCTTTTTTACATCGTGCAGTCTCACCGCCAGACCGACTGTCTTTCTGTTCCTCTCATGTTACCATCTTCTGTTCTTGGAATGTTTTCTATGTTCTGCTTCGTACATCCCTTCTCTGCCTTCAAGGTAGGAGAGAGTTCACGCTCTACCTTTTTCATCAAAAGGTCTTAACTTGGATCTGTGAGCTTTTAAAATTTTTTTTATTAGGATTTCAACTTGCTTTCCTTTGTAGTCTTATTTTATGTACTTTTGCCCTTTTTTTACTCTGCCATATTGGCTCCACCCCCTCATTTTTATGTACTTTAGAAGAGCTTCATAGGTGTCTGCAGACTGCCAGAGGGGTCTCTTGACACAAACACTTTGAAGAATCTCTTGTGTCGGCTCAAACTCTCCCTAATTAGTTTGTATCTATTGTCTTTGTGTTCTGTAAATGTTCATATGTACATACGTTGTTGCCTTCCCCCTTTAGAACAGCGTTCTCAAACTTCCTACTGCCCTGGCCCTTGAACACTCCTATGTGGGCAGACCTACCTAGAGACCCTTAGAGGAGCCGTGTCTCGGTTCCTAAGACCGTTGGAAATGTGTGTTTGCCGATGGTCTTAGGTGACCCCTGTTACCCCCAAAGGGTTCGTGACCCACAGGTTGAGAACTGCTGCTTTAGAATATAATATAATATTTAAGAGTAGGGATTCTTATGTTTGTTGTATTTCTGTCCTTACTGTGTAGTATGGTGCCTTACACACAGTAGGAACATAATAAATGATTGTTGGTCGATGTGATTGGCAGTGACAGAATGGCTTCTGCACACTATTAGATGGTATCTTTAGCTTATTTTTTTCAATATTTGTAGTAATTTCCTGGGGCTTCTCTAAATATGTTTTTAATGCTTAATAAGAGGTCTTATTTAGTGGCTGTTTCTTTCATTCAACAGATGTTAGGTGCCAGTATTCATGGAACAATTTTAGGCTTTGAGGGAGTTACAGGGATATATAAATTGGGGTGGTTATTTTTAACTACTTCTGTTTCTGTTATGTTAAGAGTTGTTTTTAAGGTAATATTAACCTTAATTCACCCCAAGACTACTTTTTTTTACATTGGGATAAATTGATTAGCATTTAATGTTTTTATTTTTAGTTTTAAAGTTTGAGTTGAATCCTTAAATTGCATTTGAAATAGTTTATTTTACATAGCAATAGGAAATGTAGTTCAGTACTTGTTATAGTTGTTCTAGGACCCATGTGGAAAAGTGATGAGTCGTAGTTGGTCTGTGAAGGAGTTAGAATATTCATCTGTATTTATTAGTAATTAGTAAGCTTGTGCATTCTTTGTGCCTTGATGTCCCCTTAACTGGGGCACCCCTCCTCCCCATGTCATACTGTAATATGTGGTGTAATGCTTGTCCTCTTAACTGAAAGCTGTGCCACAACATTATTATGAGAAGCCTCTCAAGATACTAACTTTTGGATGTCTTATGAAGGAAATGTAAAGTTGTATATTTCTAACTAGGATCTAAAAATTACATGAAAAATTTGAATTGAAATATGTCATGATGACTATATCCCCATCTTGATGCTTCAGAATCAAAAGAAAATCATTTTATCTGGCTTTATAAAGATTCTTTCCGTGATTTTTTGTTCATTTGAGAAAGAGATTTTTAAAAGTTTTTAGCCATTACAAAATATACTTCTACATAGTTTTTCAATCACAGTTACCTTTTTCTACCAGTGGAAGATACTATCTCGTATCTTAAATATATGAATTATCAGTGCCCTGACGGAGCGTGTCTGTCAGGTACAGAAATGTTAGCAAAATTGACAATTTACACCAAATAACATTGGTTTTAATGAAACCTTAGAGTTATTGTTACTGTTCCGGTTCCATTTTGTATGTTTTTTTATAAGATTTTATGCTTGTCAGAGTGCTTTCTTCACGATAACCGTGTTGTGCCAGTGTTGTGCTCCGTGTTGTACTTGAGGAAACTGAGGCACAGAGGCTGGTGTAGAACATCATCGCCATCACTCGGCTTAGGACGGTGTGAACACCGTTATTCTTCATCTGCGATAGCGCCAGTTTCTTGATATGCAGAGCACTTACCTATGTGTCTTAGGCAGCTTATGACGGCAGGGTAGAAAAGGCATGTTAATAGGAAAAGCAAACAAGAAAGAAAAACCAGAGGATAGTTTCCTTCTGGTGGAATGAACGTGTCTCCTAAAAATATTTCAATCTTATTGTAATCTTCCGATTGTAGTTTATAGGCAAGCAATAAACAGCAAGATGTTTGAGATGGATATGAAAATCGCCGCCATGCACGTAAAAAGAAGGCAACTTCATCAGCTCCTGCCTAATCATGTGCTTCAGAAAAAGAAAAAGGTAAACCAGAGAGAGCCTACAAGCACTGAAGGAGCATTATCAGTAAAGGTGGGATGCCTGTGTATGAAATGGGTCAGGAGAAATTGGAAATCTTCTGTTAGATTGTAGTGTGCTAATAAGCCCTTGGTGTACATTCCTGCTTCAAGAAGATAGGCTTTATGTGTGTGTTCTGTTCAGTCAGAGTTTATTACAGCCGTCTCGGCTTTCTTTCCAAATTATTCAGATCTAGAAGTGATGCTTGAATATTGATTTTTGAGCAACTGAATTATTTCACATATATTGCTGTCAGTATGAACATTATAGTAAGACATATTGAAATTTTTCTGCTATGTAAAAACTTTTCAAGTATCTGGATTTAATTATATATACCATAGCTAAATGTTATTTGATATTAATCTGTGTAAACAACATGTGATTGACAAGTCTTTTAAACTGATGAGTTTTTTAATTCAAGGAAATCTTCAAATAGCAATAAAACATAAAATGTTAGAACTGATGTTAGAACTGAGTGCTTATTTATTATTATCCCAAGGGTTTAATGTTCCTTATGTGTCAACAAAATAGTGCTTCTTATGAAATGCATTATTACATGTTAATATAGTTGGTATATAAAAACAATGATAAATATGTTTGGATATTTACTACATTTGGGTATAAAGCTAGATATATGTATATGTAATATACAAATGCATATATAAAAGGTTAAGTCAATCAACATCCAAATGTTTATGTGTGTATACACACATAAAAATAGACTCACATGTATCATGTACTTGCATCCTTCATTTTTAGAAAAGGAGTTCATTTTCTTATTTTTACTCTGATAGTTTACAAATTCTGAAGCTTATATGCATTTACCCTTTTTTGGTTCAGTCTCTAGCAATCTAAAACAGTAACTCATTAAGAGTAGAGTCAAATTAAAAGGCCAGTCAGGTTCACTGGAAGTTAATTTTCTGCATACAGAAGGCATATCCTTAATCCTAACAAGCCTTTTTAAAAATGTAAGCTGTTAGTTAAAAGGGAGAAGAGATGAGAAGGTATGGAGGGCTCATTTGTTGCCAGTATGAAAAAGAAAGAAAACACAGCTTCAAGTATCCTACTGCATCATTTCTGTTCAGAACAACAGTATTCGAAGATTAACCATTTAAACATTTGTAGGTACTTAAATCTTTTCAGGAAATAGGAGTTGATTTCCTAGGTTTACTATCAGATTATAACCTGGTCTGTTTAGACTTGCATTATCTTTTAAATCTATAGTATTAAAGAAATAAATACAAAATCCTTGTTATGTAAACTGTAGAATGCAAATTGAAATAGGTACTTTCTCATTGTCTGTAGCTGTAACTCCATTAAAATATTTGCATAGTAAATAGGCATTGAGCCTTTATTAACTTTATAATTTCAGAAAGCTAAATGAACATGCTAGTCTAGCATTAAATGGCTCACATTTCAATCTGTAGAAATCCCAGCATGGGAAAATAAAAGTGAATGTCTTAAGTTTTAGCTTTAATTCCAGGATTCCGATTGTCTATATTTTTATTAATTGATAGAGTTTATTTCTTACTCTTATTCTTTCACAATATATTCTGTTGTAGCAAGCGGTAGAACAACTTAAGTATTAAGTAAAATGATAACTATGTGTCCTGTGATCCTAGTTAAATCACTTCATCTCTCAGGACAGGACTTTCTTAGAATTTACCTGAAAGGGTTCATAATGTTGAAATCACAGATCCTTTTCATGTTTTTGAATGCAATGGTTTATATATATATATATATATATGTGTGTGTGTATATAAAATCATTAAATCCCAAAGTTTTAAGTGCTACTTTTTATCATGAAGTTTAATGTGACCAAAATGGCACTTGGGTGATTTTGACAAACTTAATTCATAAGCATGTTTGAAATGCCACTTATTAATCATCTCTCAATATCTTTGATAAAATAGAGATGTGATTCATTGTGTCATTGGTTGCAGCATTCATCGGAAGTTCGATTGACAGCTCTGAATGATAGCAGCCTCGACTTGTCTATGGATAGTGACAACAGCATGTCTGTGCCTTCTCCTACCAGTGCTATGAAGACCAGTCCATTGAATAGTTCTGGCAGCTCTCAGGGGTAAGACAAGAAAAGAGAGTAGATATGACTCCCTAGATACTACTAGGCACTAGGGGAGAAGGTACAGATGGCATGAGGAACAAGATCCTTAATGCAGGATTCCTTAAATGTGGGAGGAGAGGTGGGGTGCACAGGAAGGTGGCGTTAAGGCTGTCCTCGTGGGTCAGTAAGCCTTGGAACTGCGCCATAGATACATGTAAAGAGAATTTTAATAATTGAAAAGCCTAACTTTTTCACGTTCTCAGATTTCAATTAAAGAAACTAAGGTAGTTTATGAGCTTTTTTAAAAAAAACACAGTTTTTTTGAGGCGAGTTCATTTTTGTTAACTGAATTAAGCCAAAGCTCATGTATAAAGTGTGATTGGCAGTTATGGGTTCCACATTGAAAAGTGGCTTGTGCATATATATATAAAATTGACTTTTCTTATACTACTTTTTGTGCATTAGCAGAAACAGTCCTGCTCCAGCTGTAACAGCAGCATCTGTGACCAACATCCAGGCAACTGAGGTTTCTGTGCCACAAGTAAATTCCAGTGAAAGCTCAGGGGGTAAGGAAACTCACTTGGCATACAATATGAAGGTGTCACATTATAACTTTAATTGTGATTTTAAATAGCTTATGGCTATATAGTGTTTTAGAAAAAAAAAATTACCCCATTACTAACTTTTAAAATATCCCTAGATTTAATTCAGAGGCATGGAAGAAACCTTTATGTGGGATCTCTGCCTTTATTGTTGTTTGATACGTTTTTATTTCCACTCTAGGTACTTCAAGTGAAAGCATTCCTCAAACTGCCACACAGCCAGCCATTTCTCCACCACCAAAGCCTACGGTCTCCAGAGTTGTTTCCTCCACACGTCTGGTAAACCAGCCACCAAGACCTTCAGGAAACACAGCAACAAAAGTACCTAATCCTATCATAGGAGTCAAAAGGACGTCTTCACCTCATAAAGAAGAGAGTCCCAAGAAAACCAAAACGGAAGAGGTAATTTATATTTTTAAAGTTAAATTATTAATTATTCATCGATATTTTTATGAGTCCTTTGGAAGTTATGGTTCATTTATGGTTACAATTTATGTATCAGAGAAGTGGTAAAGTTACTTTTAGTGAAGGGAAAAAGTTTAGGTGACCAGGCCTTATAATAGCTGTTACATCTGGGATATTCTGGGGTCATAGCATGTTGTGTGGCACAGTGGAGATGTAACAGACTGTGCAGTCCGAGGACACGGGCACAAATACCACCTCTGTGATCATGAGTAAGGCGTGTCGTTTTTCTGGGCTTTGGCTTTTCTTATTTATGAAATGAGGACATTGTCCTAGAAGCCCTTGAAGTGTCATCTGGCTCTAGATCGATAATCTCACAGTCTTTCTTTCTATTTGCTTTTGAGACCTCTTCCCTGATAGTAGCCCTCATTGGCCACAAATGAATGAAAAAAAGTATTTACTGTGCACTTACTAGGACTACGCATTAGAAATACAAATACTGCCCCTGCCCTCGAAGAGTTTACATTTTAATTGGGAGGACCTGCTCATATTGGGGAGCCGGTGGCCAGGAAACGGGAGTTATAGTCTGGGAAGATAGAACTCAGATAAATGGAACACTAGGACATTCAGATCTGAATTCCAAGACTTGGTCTGTATTGTGTAATTTAGAAATTACACAGACTCTAAGTCTTACTTTGATGTCTTGTGTTCCCAAGTAAACTACAAACCATTGAGGGACAAAGCTGCTGTTCATTCAGCCCTTTGGCCTTCTGTTTTCCGGTGTTTAGCGTAGGGCTGAATACCTTTTACTCAGTGAATTTCACCTTAGTTGCGTTTTTGATAGCTTCTCGGGTGGACAGGGCTCTTCAGTTTGCTATGGCAAAAAGAGATTTTTATTCCCTCACAGTATTTTGTGTAGGCGCTCGGTATGTATTTACTGACAAAGGGAGCAGTGGCAAAGCTTTATAGAACAGTGGCTGGGAGGAGACACGAAGAAGCGTCTGTTCGTCTCTTTTACATCTTTGCCTTTAATTTTTTCTAACAGCTCTTTCTATTATAACCAGAAATTCAGTTAGAAGAGTAATTCTCATCTATGTCCCTGACTTGTGTAGTCCTGTTTTCTTCGTTGTGGGGCTTTTGAAAGAAAAGGTACCTATCTCGGCCTCTGAATCCATTTCTGGCTGGTCAGAAAATTTGTTTTTATCCCACAGTATTTTTAAAGATGTCGTACAGTTCAGGCGTCTTGTCCTGTTTAAGCAGTCACTAATAAATGAGAAGTTAAAATAGGAGACTAATTACCACACTCTAGGGAGCACCACTCACTTCCCCTCCCTACCCTGAAAGGGTGATTTATTAAAAATAAAATGTATTTGCGGGTTGAAAATCTAAAACTTAAATCCCATCGTTGCTCTTTGCTATTTGTGTGACATTGCTTAAATCATTTCCTTTCTCTGGGCCTCATTTTCACATCTATAAACCTAAGGGTGGTAGAATAGATGGTAGTAGAATATATAGGCTCCCTTCTAATGCTAATTTGGGCTGACAGGAATTCATTTCTTTATTCATTTATTCCAACCAACTCAGTGAAGACACTGAGGCCCATATAAGTTAGTGACTTCTACAAGGTTGCACAATTAGTGTGTATTAGAATCTGGATTTGGAGTCAGTTTCTCTGAATTTAGATTTTTAAAAAAAAAATTTATGTATTCTATCTCTATTGCAACTGTTTTGATTTGTAAGATTTTTATATTCATTTTTAAAGGTCTTCTACTTTCAAACCATTTTTCCTCTTTTTTTTTTTAAGCTTTTCCTTAGAATTTGTTCATGGTTGTAAAATTGTGGTAGTTTATGGCATGCTCTTTGAGGGAAGAGCCTGGCATCTACATTAAGCCTATTTAAGCTACTCTTTCAGATCTGGGGCTGGAGAGAGGTGGAGAAGAAGGGGGTGGAATCAGAAAGATCTTTGTTTACTGTTACACAAGAATCTAGCCATGTGCATTGTTAAAAACCTTTGATATTTATAGTTTTACATAATCTTTTGCAGTGACACGTTTCTGTAATGCATAACAGTTTGAAGCCCATGAAGAGAGGAACAAAATCCCTCCACATTTCAACTTGCTTGATTAAATTTTTCCCAAGTTGTTATGTTTTATTCCTTGAGTTTTAGGTTTATTCCATGATAAGCCAGAAAAAAAATAGTTCATTGATTTTTTTTTTTTTCTTAAAAGGTGGGTCTAAGTCATCTAGGATTGATTAGAAGAAAGAAGTTTTTTATGTTTGTTGTGTTTTGTTATAAAGTTTAGTGAACTTTGACTTCTTTGCCTTTTTGATCAAAGATGGATTATTTGTGGATATTTATTTTTACAGTTATCTTGATGCAACTGGAATTTCATTTAAAATAGATGTGGCTTTTCTCCAATATTTTTGTGCCAGCAATTAAACATTTAATTCATGTTGATAGAGAATTTTTTAGAAATTGCTTTTCGAAGCAGTAGAACAATTTCTTTTAAATAAGAATTCACATCTTATGTCATTTGAAACACTTGCTAAAGTAGTTTTGAGAAGCTAAAGCCTAAGTTGATAAATTCTTGTTCTCTTTTTGTCATTGAAGCTTTTTTCCTTTCTTCTCTCCTTGTTTTTTCAATAGCAGGATGAGACAAGTGAAGAAGCCAGCTGTCTTGATTTGATTGAACATGATAAACAGGAGACTAAGGTAATGCTGTTTCCTCTGTGTGTAAAATAGTGCTGCCCAAACTCTTGCAGAGCAAGAACGTGTAGCTTGCTAGGGGACAGGGTTTCATTCCACTTTCCATCCTCCGAAATTAACTTTCCTTTTTTTTCTTTGTGTAACCAAAGTAGAAGTTCCTTTTAGCCCAGTGAAAACATGGTCTGGGGTTTGCTGCTGAGATGGAAATGTTCGAGTCTTTGTGCATTTCTGTTGCTCTATTGCAGTACGTTACAAATAATTAAGATTTAACAGTAAGACTTGAAGGTTGTGCAATCTATTGTTCTATTAACTCTGAATAACAATTTTTTCCTTCATTTCTGTCACTAGCACTTTATTATGGGAGTTAAAGAAAATGCCAGTTTTATGGAGCACTTGCTGAAAAACTGCTTAACTTTTCCCTGTACATAGCATATGGTTTTGTTCTAATATCTTTAACCAACTGCTCATTTTGAACTTCTATGTAAATCCAACAAAAGTTATTGGAAGATTCCCTCCCCCCCAGAATGATTTACTTACATTTTCTGTTCTACTGATTATTATCTCAGTACTCGTTTATGATGTTCCAGTACTGATTTATAGTGGACTGTTGCATTGCCTGATGGAATCGCACCGAGTTGGAGGGTCATTGAAGATCTTGAGATATTTTGCTGCCATAGTAAATAAGATAAATGGAGTGTTTGAGTCAGAAAACTTAGTTTATAAGAAAAGCCTTGATTGTATTAGTTATATTTAACTTAGTCTCTTTTTAAAAATCTCTCCTTGTTGGAATCCTAGGCAGAATTCCAACCTACCTAGTTTATGGTGCTCTTTATTAAAGTACAGAAATCCAGTGATACTCTCATTTAAAAATTAACAACTCCCCCTCCCCCTCTTTAGGAACAACTTGATACAGAAACAAGTGCAGCTCATTGTGAAACTCCTCAGACAGCGGCTCCTCTGTTGGCTGCTCAGGTACTAAAGCAAGTAGAGTTGGGGTTCTTAATGTTCCTAAGATGAGTAAGGCTTCAGGAAGAACCATACTGCTTATGAGATTAAATGTTTGGAAATCAGTTGTGTGGAAGTGATTGATTCAACTAATGGGAGTTTTTTTGTGCAGGCTGAAGACAATTAAGGACCAAATCTGGCCAAACCTTTTCTCTTTTAGTGTTTAAAGATGCTGACTGATTGCTTTAATGATAGTCGCTTAATATTGCAAGAAGCATCATTTTAATCTTCACTTGCCATATTCACATTGTGATATGCAAAACTTGGATTACAGGACAAAGGATAATATCGATTAAAACTTTATTTGAAATACGCAATTCTTTGTAATTTTGAATGTTTGACTTTAAATTTGTACCTGATACCCACTTTTGTTGCTAGTTAACCTAAGTATTTTTCCTTAACCAAGTATTCGTTTTAATGCTTTGTAGCAGAGGTGCTCTTGGATACTTGTATGTTAACTTTCAAATAAAAGATGTGTACAAAATGGAAAAACACACATGCAAAAATAAGAAAGGAAGCTGTGTGCTCTAGTAAGAAATCAGCTGGTACAGTTTTTGTTTGTGATTAGAGTAGGTGAAGTAAAAAGTAGAACTCTCTGGTAGCATGCAAATAGTTATCTTTAAACATAATTTTTGACTGTGCCCTCCAGCAGCATTTCCGTGTATGTTTTATGACTATGACTTTTGCACACTAATTGGTGAACTCTTATTTTTTTCTTTTTAAATGACCACTTTTTAACTTGAATTCTTTTGAATTAGAAACAGCACTAGGATGTCCAGCTCACTCTTTACTACAAAGGAAGTATTTTTCTGAATTTTTAAGTCCAGGAGACATGTGAAAACTAAAACTTTCCTAACTCAGTTTTCAAGTATTGCATAAAAATGTCACTTTCTTAACTTTGTAAAAGTACATTTCTGTTCATTTGTACAAGAGGTATGCAGTTTAATTTCAGTAAAGTTGACAAACGCTTAAAAAAAACAAGTCTGTCTAACTTAATCAGTGCTAACTCTTGTTAAATTCTACAATCAATCAGCAAAGCATTTATTAAGCACTTGCGCATTGAAGCAGAAGCACTGGGCTCTGTTGTGTCCTCTCAAAGAGTGTAGAGTATTATGGGAGACAGCATTTATGTATCGTTATTCATTATTCTTGTATTGCTTTTATTTGCCTCCCAAATGCCTTTTCATGAAATATTTTAAACACAGAGAAAAATAAAATGCATATAAAGGGAAATAAATCAGTTACTTTGCTTTAGAAATTTTTCTTAATGATTCTTATGAGAACTTATCCTAAGACTTTGCTTAGCTCAGTCATGACTAGCGTATCCTCAGTTACCATGATATTACAACTAAGGAAGTGTTCTTCCCATTGAGGAGAAATATGAAAGAACGCATGAGTATATGTATATCTTCCTTTGTGGGATTTTCATAGGTCAGAAGGAATATTTGGTTGTCTGACTTCTCAAAGTTTTTTAAAATTACTATGTTCACCGAGGAAGCCCTAAGTTGGTCTGAAACAATACTTACTAGTAAAAAGTGTTTTTATTATTTTGTGAAGTTTGAGAACACATCTGCTGAGAAATCTGGCACTTTTACTAACCAATATAAATCTATAGTGAGTCAAAGTAGCTTTTGAAAAATCATTTGTGGGAAGGGAAAAAACAAAACTTCTCCGAGACTTGGAAAAGCTTAGGGAACAAGCACTCACGTTGTTGTGTGTAATTTATAATACGAACTGTGGATGTTGAAATGAATCTTTGTATAGCCCTAAAAAGAAGCTCTCTGAAGCTCAGACTCCAGCTGGTGATTCAGCTTGGTGTGAGGCTTGATGCTCCTACAACTACACATTGCTTAACCTGTTCATGTTAAATTGTTTACGTTTTGCACCATTGTTTAAAATTCTACATATATCCCAGATATGTCCGTACTTAATCTCGCATGTTTATTACTCCTATTGCGATTACTCAGCTAGCATTTTGAATACCTGTATTGGGTTTATAAAACTTTCTTACCACGATGAGCCAGTATTCATCCAATTCATAATGAGTGAAGAGTTGATAGTTACATTGAAAAATTGCAGAGCTTTCAACAATGTTGTTATTTTCACCTTCTTTCTCAGAAAACATCCAGTACAGACCTTTCAGATATCCCTGCTCTCCCTGCAAATCCTATTCCTGTTATCAAGAATTCAATAAAACTGAGATTGAACCGGTAAAAACCACCTCAGGGGTCCATAAACAATATCTGCCAACTCAACCTGTTGTCTTCTAATGCTAAAAAGGAGAATGGAGGGTGCGAGACTAGACGTGACTGAAAATGGATTTAGGGTTATTTGGTGAACCTCCCTTACTGGGCTAATCAGCACTTGATCGGAAGTCCAGGTTAGTATGTGAAGCCAGGAGTACTATTAGTAATGTGTTAGCAACAGTTGCATTAACTATTTCAAAGGATTACTGCCTTTAAAAGAAAAAAGGAGGAAAAAAAACCTCAAGTTCTCTTTGTATCCATATTTAACATCTGATTGGATTTCTGTTTGATGCATTGTTTGAAAAATTTGCAATACAAACTGGCATAAAAATTCCTTATATTGATGATGCACTTTTATGTATTTTTTATTAGGAAGTAGAACTACTTTTTAGATCTTGAGCTTGCTGCATTTTTCTTTTTTCCTGAGGTTTCTTCATCATTATTCTATAAATTGGATAGCATTGTACAGTGGTGATACTGTTGTACTTGAGACAAATGATAAGGGTGCATCTAATTCAGTCCCATTGAAGTAGCCGTAACCCTTGGAAAATGAAATGCTAAATCTTGGGGTATGTGACTGATTGAAAGGGTAATTGGGAAATAGTTGGTTTTGAATGCTGGGACGTGATTGAGAAGTAGTGTATTGGTCTTATTTATAAAGTTTTATAGTGCATACAAATCAGCGAACAAACAAGCCAATATTGTTTTCCTTGGAGCTAACGAAGCTCCATTCTTCTCCCTTGCCTTCAGTCTTTTCTCTTTGAAAACAGCTTTTGTTCCTTTTTTCAGTTTGTATGCACCCAATAGGAATAATTTCATCAAAAATTAATGCCAGTATTTACTTAAGCCATGATGTGAAACAAAACAACACCCTGTGGCCACATGGCACAAAACACCAGATTTGGGTCTTAGATGCTTCAAACTTTGGGGTGACTAAGTGGTGCCTGTATAGCAGAACATCTCTCGGGATGGCCATTTGATCACTAACGTAAAAAGTTTTATACGTACACTCCATAGATTTCCTGCTGCAGCCAAGTAAAACATTTCAAATTTTGAGCATAAAGGCAAAGCTATTTTCTCCAAGAATTTAAAAACTAATTTTTATTTTTAGATGGCTCACCAAAAATTGCCAGTCAATTTTAGATAGAGAAAAAGCATACTTTAAAAAAATCATTTCTAGCAAGCACTTGACATCTAGTCAGCTCTCTTTACTCCTTTTTGTTTTATTCAGTCCTATCACAAAGACCTAGGAAGCTCCTTTCTTTGAAAGGAATTTTAAAACCCTTCCTGATTGCAACAGAATACCAGTATCTAGAAAATGTGAGGGACACCAGATGTAGATAGCAAACTTTACACTTAGTTCCTTATTCTTAATCTGGGGGGAAAAAAAGCAAAACCAACAAGAACCTTCCCATATTTTCTGATTAGCATGTTTTATGAATCCCCCATTGTGCTCCATCTTATTACATGTGCATTTCTCATGTTAAACTGCAATTACTTACACTCTTCCACTGTCCTTCTAAATTAATTTTATGAAGTCGGAGTGTAGTTTCTTTTCCCCCTTAGGCTATGCAGTAATTGAGGCTTTCTTTTCACCGTTTCTTTAAGATGTCTAGTATACAATATTTCTCTTTCCCTTATCTTCTGCCCTGTGCAGCCACCTTGCCCTCCCTTTCTACCACCTCTGAAAAGCTGATTATACTAACAGTTGAAGCATACAAGGTGTCTGTGTATTTTGTGTAGCTATGGAGTTTAGATCGAAATTGCCAGGCACAAATTTAGTCTTGTCATTTTGTTTACACATTGGGGAAAAGAAAATTCAGTTTATTAAACGTTTCATGTAACTGCACCCAAGTTCTTCCAAGCAGGAAACTTGGAATTTTTCTGTATAGTGACTTTTTAATTCTAGTTTTCATAATCTGGAGATCAGACTGTTGCTTTCGCATGATGTATGTAGTGTCTCATGACTGGAGTTTGCTTTGTTTTATAGTATCTGTACTCCTTGTATTTTTCAAGAGCTATTTTGTAAACAGATGATGTATTTCTCCATTGAAAACACAATAAAAAACAGCACAATCCCACACTTGCCTGATTTCTTGTGACTGACTTAAATGACTTTTTTCTCTTCATTTTCGGTTACGTTTTTACTGAATTGTTTACACTAGTCTAAGATGTGTAGTAGTGCATAAAGCAGCATTCCATGCAGGAGAAGCTCTGTTGGCTGCTTTTGAACATGTTAGATGTTCTATGATAGCTGGAGTCCTTTAGTGATTTTGTTGTGCTTGGGAAAGTCCATCTGTCTCAATTGATACCTTACGTTTCTCATCAGGTATTTGTTTTCAACCATTCTGCTTCCTACATGTCAATGAAGAGTGTAGTTAATTGGGAAATTCACTTTAACCCATTCCAAAAGTGTTATTCAGCCAGTGCTGGTAGTGACTCCCTTCATCTTTTTGAGTTAGCACTGCTGTTTGTCCTGGGTGCGGGCAGGTGGCACTGTTGCTTTATTTTCAGCAGTGATTTCTGCATTTTTTTTTTTTTTAAAGCTTATAGACAGAGGCAACTGGCAGAGTACAGTATTTATTATTCATTATTGAAAACTAGTTAGGGAGGCATACTTTCTCTTCTTTCCAAGACACCAGATCATTGAGCATTACACACTAAGTTCTTTTGGGTAAGGGGGAAGGTTGTATTCATTTTTTGTGTTTTGTTAATTCGTCTACTCTGCTTAGATGTCCCAGGCTGCTTGTTCTGGGTGGTGGTGGTTTTTTTTTTTTTTTTTTTTTAAAGGATTGAGTATTGTGCAAAAGCCTTTATTATAAATAAAAGCACTTGAATATTCAGATTTCACATTTAGAAATTAGAAATCATTTAAGCTAAGTGTATATATAACACGTGATTAAAGGGCAAAAGTAATTGTAATTGCAACAAACTTTATTTTTGTGCTCTTTGTAGTTTATTCTCAACCAGTATATTAAACTGATTGTAACCACTGCTTTTGTAAGCCTGTCTAGAATTAGTCTTGCCATTATCTGTCTTCCAAACTGGCTTGTACTTGTGGGGTAGAGATTAAAAAAAAAATGCTATACCTATGAATTTCAGTAAGCTGGCACTTCTCTTTTTATCGATTTAGCATGATACTTTTAAAATAATGAAAAATTATGTGGTATGTGGAACAGGGTGTATTCTAGAAAATGGTTTTGCACCTTTCTAATTAAAACCTTTGTTTTTCTCTCCACACAGAAAAATGTTTAGAGTTCTTCGTAGCATTAATTCTGGCTGCACTCAAGGTGGCAATAAATGATCAGCAGCTCCAAGTAGTAATTGTCCTATGAAAGGATAAATCACTAAATATACAAACTTGTAGAACCAGCCCTGGAAATCTAAACCGTTAGAGCACTTACATGCTTCATTTAAACAAAAAGATAAACTGTTTACTTAAAAAGGCATTGAACATCCCTTTGCATATACTTTTGCTTATTTTACTCTTAATAAAAATGAACAGTGTGAGGAAAATTAGTTGCCTGTTAGCTTGAATTGTATTTTTCGGGGTTTTGCATTTCCCTTCCCTTTTCCCCCACCAACTTTCTCCTCTGCTGTTTAGTTACAATTCTTTCCTAAGATGTAACTAAAAATAGGGTGCTCTCTTAACTCAGTTTTGAACCTAGTAAATGAGATCATAAGGGTTTTCGATTAGGATTATGAACTTCAGTTACATAGAGGCAAATGGTCTGCTTAATTCTGCGAGATTGCTGCCTCAAATATTTGCTGGTTCAATATTTTAGCTATGGCTTATTGCATAATTATCAGACTAAAGTTCCTTTCAAATTAATGCCCAAATTGGCTTTAAATAATTGAGAGCCAGCATGAACATTTCTCACTATACGGTGGAGTTGTTTTTCACATTAGACACAATTTCATGAACTTGAACAGCATTTTGACTTGTTTTTGTTTCCCCCCTCCCTGTGAGACCTACTTTTGACTCATCATTCTGGAAACATTGCTGCAGCTGAGCAAACCATCCTGGTATTCTGTTCTAAGCGATGAAATTTTAAGTACCTTTCTTTTTTCATTCCTTTACAATTCGCAAGCTTTCACTTGAAGGGATGGGATTGAGGGAACCCTCCAGTTCACGTTTCAAAGGCCTCTATGTCTACTTTCTACTTTAATTATCCTTAAAGACCAGTTCCACAAAAGGCATAAAGCTGTTTTAGACAGTTGAACATTATATCTATGAAAGTCACTAAGTACAGTTTGAAATACACAGATTCTAAACAGTTACTGGTTAAAATGTTAGCTTTTAAAATACTTTTGTATACATTTAAGTGGTATTCAATTCAGTAAGCATTTATTAAGTACCTACTTGAGAAGATGATCTCTGTCCATTTTTTTGGATCAGAGATATTTGCATTAAATGATGGATAAACTTTTTTGACCTAGTTTTTATGAGGATGTGCCTCTTACGAGGATATTCATTTTTATACTTTAAAAATTTCATCATAGTGTTGTTCTTAGATCTTCCTGTCAGGGCAGGAACTTTTGAGGTTTTTGTTGGTGGGGGTTGGAAGGGTGTTAATTAAAGAGGAGAATTTGAATTGTGTTGATGAACTGACACAGATCCTCAGCACACATTTATTTGCCTGGTGCCCATTTTGTGACCATGTATTACATTTTTTGACTGAGGTTAGGAATGCAGTATGTGGTCTGGAAACAGGCCAGAACTAATAGGCCCATATAAGAACTACTTTTAATCATGATTTCATTAGCTAGCACAGTACCATGCTTTAGCTATCTGAACTAACCATGAATAGATTTAAATGGGAAGCAGAGTAGAAGGGAAAAGAAGCCCTGGACAAAATCTGCCCCATTTTAAAGTTATTTTAGATTGTTTAAAGGATGATAAACATTCAGATGAGAAGGGTCATCAAAGAATTGGTACTTTAATAATCTCATTTAAATCACTTTTCATCTTGTGTCAAATAATAATAAGAATATCCATTTCTATAGCACTTTTTTCACTATCCCTGTAGGGGTCAGTGGTAAGTAGTAATACACTCATTTTGTAGGAGCTTCAGAAATTACAAGTTGACCAAGGTCCCATGTCTTAAGTGTCAATGGCAGGACTTGAATCCAAGCCTTCTGACTCAGAGTTCATGCTTTCTGTTATTATATTCAATTCAGTATTATATATTGAATTCATACGTGTATGATTTTATTTTTCATAACTTTTAACATGCCTCCTATGTCACTAGTTCTTGAGAGTCCTCTAAAACATAGATGTCAAATTCCCATCCCATAAAAATCCAGAGTACTGCCTGAAATAGATAAAAATGTTAATTGGGAAATGTTTGAAAATAAAAAGTCGATTATGTGGTGGTATATTTGAATTTTGACACCTTTGCTCTAAAAGACCTAGTTTTTCTACCTTACATCTCTGCAAGCTTTGGTTTTGTTGGTTTTGGTTGCTTGTATTGGTCTAATGAAACTTTCAGAGTTTGGTAGAAAGAGATAAGTTTGTTTTTCATTATTTAATGATTTTTCTTTTTAAAAACTGATTGAAGGCAGTCACCTCTGTGCTTCTTGGGTATAAGATTTTATTCCTGAGGCATTTAAAACTTTTTTGTATAAAACTGAATTTTTTCATTAATGCTAAATGGTATATTAGACCCCCATACCTCTGACTAAAATGCACTTTTTCCAATGGAAGTGCACAATGAAGCCAAGTTAAACAGTCTTCAAAATTAATTTCCTCCTACCCTTCAAAATTAGTGGAAATTCAGAGCACTCTTAAATAAAGACCTTAGGCATGAGAAAATGGATATGATTATTTAAAACAATTACTTGAAAGTCCCCAACTTTTTGCTTTACTTCTTATGGATGCTGTGTTTTTCCTGGCACAACACCCTCCTTACAAACTTTCGCACTGTATGGTGCCTGGTGCTATGTGATTTCCAGAAATCTGGCATGAGAATTGGTCCTTGTTTGCGTTTTCTGTCTGCAGTGGAGCTGTTAATAAAGAGATTGATGATAAAGTTGTCGGAAAGAGACAGTTGGACAGAACTACTCCCCATGAATGACAGAGGCCATGATCTGCCTTCACAGCCAAGAAAACCGCCCCCAGCAGAGACCCGACCGTGCCTGGACACTGTGCCAAGACTGTTAGAAGGAGCTCTTTTACACTATTAGCCTACTACATGACATTCATTTATTTATTTTAAAAGCTAGGCTCTCTTCACACTTTTTCATCGTTCAGTTTGACATGCTCTGAATAAATACATTTACACATAGGACACCTGTGCATTTCCACATGGTAAAAACCTTGAATGTTTTTTGGGGTGGGGGGGATAGAAAGTTGTGTTGTGACTTTTTAAAAGTAGCAACAAAATTCATTGTGATGTAGTCATGTTTTAGCAAAAGTCTTTAAAAGTCCTTAAATTCTTAAGTGGGATTTTCATGTGAATATATTTGTTCTCATTGGACACCAGCTTCCTAAAAAATGTGAAATTCTGTGATAGACTCATGATTAAGTGTTGGCTGGATGGAAAGAAGTTTTATTTGTATCAAAATGATTGCACAGTATTAGCCTTTCATTCCTTGCAGTTAATCAGATGAAAAAATTTGAAATCAATGGAGTAGCTGGTCCATCTGTTTTCTGTGGACTCCATGTAGGCCATGAGAAATTTTCTTACTATAAATGATTTTAAAGGTTTGGATTTTGAAGAGGAAGATGTATGAAGTTTACAAAATTTTATATTTT
>CM053595.1:219149-257445 GCA_028646575.1 Pseudocheirus occidentalis | reverse complement strand
TTCAAACAGTGGAAGAATAGGGCAGTTGGTTCAGTGTATACACACACACTTAAGAGACACAGGCTCCGTTCCTAGAGTCTGCCGTCCTGCAGCCCTCAGCATTCCTCTGGAAGGTGGAAGAATGACACTTAAAAACTTAGAAACTTTCGGAGAATTCCTTGACAAAAACACTTCCCAATGATCATAACTCCGGTCAGGGATGTGCAGCATTTCCTTCCCGTGATAACTCCGGTCAGGGATGTACAGCATTTCCTTCCCGTGGAGAAATCAGTGTTCAACCAGGGTTCCCAAAACGTGCTGATAACTAGAGTTGTGACTAATTATAAGGAAAAATCCACAAACCTACTTTATGACAGACAAATTTAACAGTGTAGCATCGACTTCGGTTCAGTGAGCATTACACTCCTTAAAAAATGTGGAAGGGACATTAAAAGTGTCCAGTCTAGTCATCATACAGAAGTGAAATGGCTAGTCTGGCATCACACACCTAAATTAGTGGCAGGGAAAGGACTCGTAGCGGTTCTCAACCTTCCTAATGCCGCGACCCTTTAACAGCTCCTCATGTTGTGGTGACCCCCAACCATAAAGTTATTCTCCTTGCTACTTCATAACTGTAACATTGCTACTGCTGTGAATCGTAATGTAAATATCTGACACGCAGGATGTATTTTCTTTGTTACAAATTGAACACAAGCCACAGGTTGAGAACTACTGCCCTAGAGCATTCCATTTAACTTTTACTCTTGAGATAGAGCTGCTCTCAAGTAACTTAGATGCTGTTGGAGAAAATGTGGCTTTAATACAGGGATATTTGAGGAGGAAGAAAGCCCTCACAACTAGGCAGTTCAAGGAACGCTTCTGTCAATCAGCAGGCATTATTAATTAATCAGTAAGTACATACTAAGGGCCCACAACATGGCAGACACTGTGGGATGTAAGTACAAAAAAATGAAATGATTCCTGTACACAGCTCTTGTGGTCTAACAGGGAGACAGGTACCTATAAAAACGTGTGTACAGCATGAATATAATACTGATAAACACATATACAAAGTAGTCATAAACAACATAGCTGCAGAGGGCACTAGCTGACGTGCAGAGATTCCAAAAACCCTTTCTGGCTCCTGGGTTGCATCTTAAAGATGGGTCCTCTGAGGCGGTGGTAAGGCAGATGAGGAGGAGGGTGTCACAGAGCACAGTTCGGCAGGAGGAAAAAGGAATGTCCTCTGGACTAGAAAGGTAGGTTGGAGCCAAAAGCCTGAACAGAAGAGTTTATATTTTAGCCCAAAGGCCTTAAGAATCCTTTTGAATAGGGGAATCACCTGGTCAGGCCTCTTATGCCTCTGGGATGGCCATTGTGTAGTGACAGAGATGTGAAGCCATCAGAGAGGACTGTGTGATGGGATTTCAAAGTGATAGAAAATACAGTGAGTTTAGAAAGATGGCTTGGGGCCCATTGTAGATGGGAAGAATCAAAGCATTCCCAGCCTGAAATGGGGGCCCAGTTCAGTTTACCATGCATTGATAGTGGATTCCTTCATGATTTTTTCCTTCCTCCAGCGGCAGTGAGCAGTTCAGGAATAAGTGCAGAGAAGGTGTGTGGTTCCTTCCATCCCAGGGTTTAGGATTGGCAGACGACAGGAGTGTAGGCCAGGTGAGAGATTCCACAACAGAAATTATTGCAGAGATGAGCCGGTTAATTATCACATCGAGACTATCAAGGAACAAAAGTGAGGCAGACAGAAGGTGAGGAAATAGGCAGTTGCAAAGAGGACAAATTAAAAGCATTTGTTAGAAATGGAAGGAGAAGTGATTATGATCAGGTAGAGATTTTAGGCTTCAGAATCCAAGTGGTGCAGACACACTGACTGTAGAGCCTGACTGAAGCAAGGCAGAGAGAGAGTGTAAGTCAAAAGAATGGAGGAGGCTGGTGAATTAGGGAGCCGGCATGTAGCAGGGGACCTCACTGCGAGTATCACAGACCCCGTATAGGAGGCAGGGACAGAGAGAGACTGCGATACATATCAGAGAGGGTCTGGAAAGAGCAGTGGAGACATCTCTCTCCCTGCTGACCCGTTGTGTTAGGAAGCCTGAGAAAAACAGCCAGCCCAGGAGAAGAAGATGGATAGAATGCCACAAGAAGAAAGCTGGAATGAAAGGAAGTGGATGCCAGAGAGGGGACCGATTTATACAGAAGAGGTTAGGCTCCGGGGAGCTCAGTCCAGTGGGTGTCTCGATGTGGGAAAAGGGAGCAGGACAGAGGCATTTTCCAATGGCTGAGCTTAGAGGAGCAGGACTTGGTTAGGCAGTGGGATGGGCCGAATGCCTGGCTATAAAGCTCCTTTTTCTTCGTCTTTGTGTCTCCTGGATTGAGCATTAGGTTGAAGTTGCTTAAGACACTTACTAGCTGTGTGACCCTGGGTAAGTCATTTAACCTCTGTCTGCCCCAGTTTCCTCATCTGTAAAACAAGGATGATAACAGCCCATACTTCTCAGGATTGTTGTGAGCATTAAGTAAGTTAATATTTGCAAAAGTTTTGGCAGACATTAAAACACTGTTTAAATGCTAACTGTTGTTGATTAGACTTTTTTGTGTATGTTGAACCCTCCTGTTGGATTGTAACCTCCATGAGGGTGAGGGCCAAGGCTTCTCATTTAATCCTTGTGTGCCCCACCCTTCAGGGGGGTAACAAGCATAGTGTTATGCATATAAAAGGTTCTACATTTCTAAAGCTGAGTAATGCAGTATTAAAGTTCATTATGTAAAGCACTTCTCACACCTGTTAGGTGAGGTGAGCTAACCTGGGTATAGTACCAAAGAACACTGAGAGATAAACAGAGGGTAGTGTGTGCCAGGTAGGTCAGGTCACAGGTGACCACAGTCACACTAAGACTCCCTGATTGAGACGGCCCAGGAAGAGCACCTTGAGTGCAAGGGCATCGGGAATAGCGGTAGCCACCAAACCAGACCTGGTTCCAGGCCTGCTCACACAGCTATTGAGAGGAGAAATCATTGTGGAAAGGAATCCTACCTTCCTAGCAATGACTGCTGACCAACTGCCACCAGTGGGTGCAGGAATCCCAGGGTGACCACTGGTCCTGCTTCTTCCCTATCCCTTAGAGCCATTATCCAGGCAGAAAACTCCTATAGAGAAGGGACCGGCCATACCCAACAGCTGCCAACCTATCGCCACTCAAGATGTGGGCAAGCCAGCTTTGCTGAAATAGAAAGGTTCTTGGCACCATGAGGGAGAGATGGTAGTCGACGTGTGCTGGGCAAAGCGAGCTATCACCACTCACTCTGGAGACAGCCTCGGAATGATGATGCTTCTGGCCTCGTACCCTCGGCGGTTCTGGGGAACAAACCCTGGGAAGATGAAATCTGGCAGCCGCTCCTGCAGGTGCTACACCCGGATCTGCTGGAGACTCAGAAAAAAGCATCCCTGTCACCCAAGTCTTTGTCACATCAGAGCTAGCTATGATTTTATCCTGAAAATGACTTTTAAAGAGGAAGCATTGCCATGGGCTTGACTGCTGCTGCTTTAGGACCAGAGGACCCTGGTGCTCCTTGAAGCTGAATGTTGTCTCCACCGTTGTCACAGGGGCTGGTTTTTTACCATCCTCAGCATTTAAAGCAATGCCTGCAAAATGGTTGTTCAGTCATGCAGTCCTGTCCAACCTTCTCTGACCCCCGGGGAGGTTTCCTTAGCAAAGATGCTGGAGGGGTTTGCCCTTTTCTTCTTGGGTGTGTTAAGGCAAACAGAGGTGAAGTGGTCGCAGCTAGTGAGGGTCGGAGACCAGATTTGAACAGTTCTTTCCTACTCCAGACCCAGCACTCTGGTGACTGAGCTTCTCGCTGCCTCGCCTAAAATATAGTAGATGCTTAAGAAGTGCTTGGTGACTGACTCTTATTCCTCCCATCAGAATATGCCCATCCTTGAGAGCAAGAATTTCTTTCTCTTTGTATCCCCAGTGCTTAGCATCATGCTTTGAACATAAGCTCTTCGTACACGCTGCTTTCTTCCTTTACTTACTCCTTATTGGTTAGGCACTAGGGCTATTGTCCTCATTTTACAGATGGGGAGACTAAGGACTAACCCCTCCGATGAAATGAATTGGGTCAGATATCTGGTGGTCTCAGAGGGAGGATTCAAACTCAGCTCTCTCTTGACCTCAGGTCTGCTACACTTTGCACTAAAACCACATTGCAGATCTTCAGAGACAATTCATTATCAATGCCCCGTTCCCTTAAATTAGACCAAGAGTCAGAAAATAAACTGAGAATTCTGTGCTCTGCTTTGTACAGTTGTGGATGACAAAAGGATCGATTGGAATTATACTTCAGACGTCACTTTTCTAATAACGATGGTTCACGCCATTCTCACTCCTGTGCAGTTTATAAAGTTTGTTACCTGAGCTACACAAAGAAACTAGACAAGCGGTTTCTGCCCCCCAAGAAGTCAGAGTCTGTCCTTGAAGCTCCTGGTGCTCCTCATTAGTGCACAGTCTCTGATTTGACTCTGATTTACTGGCCTATCTCTACAGGCTCGTTCATCTTTTAGTCATCACTGATCTTTACTTTCACTGAGCAGAATTCTAATTAACATGACCTTACATCAGCGGTTCTCAACCTTCCTGATGCTGGGACCCTTTCATACTCCTGTGTGGGCCGACCGGCCTGGAGACGGACAGAGGAGCCACATCTCGGTTCCTAAGATCATCAGAAATATGTGTTTTCTGATGGTCTTAGGCCGTGACCCCTGTAAAAGGGTCGTTTGACCCCAAAGGGGTCACAACCCACAGGTTGAGAACCGCTGCCTTATATAATAATAGAATTTTTCAAGACTTATATGTGATTTTCATTTCAAAGTTTTATTTATTTCATTTTATCATTTTTAATTACAGATTAATTAGGCAAGAAAAGACTAGGACATCCATAATGCTTAAGATAATCACTACTAAGATACTGAAATGTAAAGTCTTACAAGTAGAAGCAGAAGGCACAGTTAGACACATTTGTAAAAGATCCGGGAGTTCGAGTGGATGACCCAGGAGTGTGATAGGACAGCCAAAAGCACCGCTGTGTTCTCAGGCTGCATTAAGAGAGGCATAACTTCTAGGAGCAAGAAAAGGATTCTCAGATTCCTGCTGTACTCCCTACCCAGAGGAGACCATGTCTGAAACAGAATCTCTGGGTGCCTCGGCCACAGGACAACATTGATAAGCTAGCTTGGAAAATATCCAGAGGAAGATAACCAAATTTAGCGAAGGACCGTGAGTCTGTACCATAAGGAAGAATTATTTGAAGGAAGTGGGGACGTGTTCCCCGCCTATGTTTACAGTTTATAAAGTATAATTAAAGGTTCTGGCCCCTTTGAAGTTGGAAGACTTTTTTAAAACTTCTACAAATAGTACATGATCTACTTTTGAAAAATAGGTAGGGGTGGCTAGGTGGCGCAATGAATAGAGGACGGGCCCTGGAGTCAGGAGGACCTGAGTTCAAATTTGACCTCAGATATTTAACACTAGCTGTGTGACCTTGAGCAGGTCACTTAACCCCAATTGCCCTGCCCTCCCCCTTCCAAAAAGCAACAAAAAAAAAAAAGTTTGGCCTTCCTATTCACATCGGAAAAACTAGGTGGATAAAGAGTGCTTGTCATGCGTGCTTTGCTATTGTCTGCTTTTGAACCTCTGCTGGCAGTATGGTGCTGATATATGGATTTATAACTTGCTCCAGTAGTACTGATGAGTGGTGAACTGGGTCTATAATTCAATAAAAAGCTAGGTTGTATTAGGGAAGTTCCCTAGTCCTTTTAATATCTCTAAAACTTCTTGAAATAAAGGCCCATGTTTTTAACACCACTCTTCTTTTGGGGTTGCCACCATTACTGCAGTTTCTAAAGAATTTAGATTTGCATTAAATGTGTTTGGACATGAGTAAACTACTGCCTGTTACAATACTACAAGGGATCGCTCAAGAAAATTGGCCTAAAAAATGTTGCCAGAGGAATGTATGGCCAGAAAATGAGATGAATGGTTTCATAGCAGTAAAAGTGAAGAGTAGTGAACGGGCCACATTAGAAGATCCAGAGCAGAGGTTCTTGGATCCTTCTCAGAATCATGTATTTTAGGTGCATAAATCTGAATATGTGAGATTAAAACATGAACCCATTGTACAGAAATATATTTACCAGAATATTTTAAGTTCTCATACCACAGGTTAACAGTGGAGGAAGGCTCCCTGTACATAAGTCATACAGAACAAGGAGCTATAGATGGGTTGCTCTCTGCTCTGTTGAATGGGACTTCCATATCGATGAGATCACCAATCTACTGAAATATTAATTTTCTTAACACTCCATTTTCTAAAACAAATTTGGTGTTTTAACAGTTAATAGATACAGGTTATGTATTCTGGTCTTTTCTTACTAATTTGGCTTTAGGATTTTATTCTGTTGTACTCAATGAGATCATGGCATGATGTTTCATTCTTTTCAGGCTAAATTATTTGAGTCTTTAATGCTTATACCCTGCTGCCACTTTCAGCAACAATCATTACGTTTTCTGCTACGCCTTTTTGATGGGGGGAATGATCTGACGTGTTCAGTTCAGGGGTTTCAGAAGCAAGCCCCCTCATGTGCCTGCACAGGGTCAGCAGCTCCCTGGAAAGGGCCAAAGAAATTTCTCTTGTCCCACTCTGTACCTAACTCAGCTCATGGAATAATTGGGGTTGTAATTAGCTCACGTGGATCTGTTTGCTCTCCAGCAGTGGACAGCGTTGCTCCCCTCGGCATCACAGTAGCTAAGCTTCCTCAACACCCTCTCCCGGATTGTTCATTTTCTCCATTGTCAGCCTTTCCCTTCACCCTCACCCCTTCCCCACCCCTCCAGGTACCCACGTGCTTACACACAGATTGCTTTTGTGTGAGTCACATCAAGACCTCTGGTCAGGATTTCATTTATTCAACACACAGTAATTAATTAAACTCCCACTATCTACGTTAAAGGCAGCTGGGTTACACAGAAGTCAGGAAGACTCATCTTCATGAGTTCAAATCCAGCCTCATAGTTACTAGCTGTGTGACCCTGGGCAAGTCATTTCACCCTGTTTGCCTCAGTTCCTCATCTATACAGTGAACTGGAGGAGGATGTGTCAAAACTATTCCAGCATCTTTGCTGAGAAAACTCCAAATGGGGCCACAAAGAGGCAGACAGAACTGAAGCAACTAGACAGTGACATGTATCCTAAGTGCTGGTGGAGAGCAGCCTGCTGTGTCCACAGCTGCCCCCTCCACCATTCCTGTAGGCCCTTTTCCTGCACTTAGCCGCCAGACTCTCCTTCCAGTAATCACCTGCACCGCCTCTGCCAGCCCTTTTCAGCTCCTCTTGTATGGCCTGATTGAGTGTAAGCTCCTTGAGGTCAGGACTTGCCTTGCATCCCCAGCACTTAGCACGTTGCCTGTGCACAGTAAGCATTGGTGGAAACTTGTACAGGTTGCTTTGAAAAATAAACTGTTGAATTACTTTTAGAAAAAATTTTAAATTGTTTTTGCAAATTTTGTATTATGTTAAGAAAATATGGATTAATAATTGTCTGGTCAGAACATTAAAGGTATTTGTATTTCTTTTCAAAAAAAATAAGCAGGTTTTATTCTTTCTTTGTTTACAGAATGGAAACAGACTGTAGTCGCATGGAGCTTAGTAGTAACATAGGAATTGAAGAAGATTCTGAATTTCAAGATTTCGAAAGAACAGATGTCAAAGACATGAGACTAGAAGCCGAAGCTGTTGTGAATGATGTTCTTTTTGCTGTTAGCAACATGTTTGTCTCCAAAAGCCTGCCTTGTTCAGATGACGTTGCGTATATAAACGTGGAAACAAGAGAAAGGAACAGATACTGCCTGGAGCTCTCAGAAGCGGGGCTTAGGGTAACTTATTCTTCTTTCTAGGGAAAAAAAAATTTATTTGGATAAGATTCTGTCATTTTATAAGACTTCAGTGAAATTATGAATACTTGGATGTAATTTTTTAAAAAGATTTGTTACTGTATTCAAAAGCCTTTGGGTAAATACAGGGAAACCTAAGACTTCGAAGGAACTTTTCGTTTAGATTTGCTGTCATTGCCGATCATTTTTTTCAAGTCCCTTTTACACCCACAATTAAATGGTCTGCAAGACTGTGTTAATAATACTGCTTGTTAGACAAGTTATTTTTTCATTCAGGAAAAAGGCCCGTGACACCTCGTATACCCAGGTTCAGATTCTTAACTTGAATTAAACCATGAGGGAGAGTCAAGTCTCTACATTTGTTGATCTAGACCAACCCTCTTTGTCTTAGGAGACCTTAGCAAGAGGAGACGCCACCACAGACTAAGTGGGGTGAGAAGAGTCTGAAAGGTGAGATTTCATACAGTAAGAAAGCTCATAGATGTTGGAATTATCTCTGTCACGTCCATGACACATATCAGTCTGTTTTATAGATTTCTATTCAATAAGGAAATGAATTTGTTTGTGAGTGCTGACACACTCATCTACGTTTCCTAATTTTATAATCAAAATCATGAGTTAAAAATATATGATGATACTTGAGCATATCTTATTAAAATCAATTATCAGTCACTTGTTAAGCATGTACCATGTGTTGGGCACTGGACAAGATTTTTGTCATACAAATACAAAAGTGAGCAGATAATCCCTGCCTTCACGGGGCTTATAATCTACTGAAATTGTCATCATTATAATTATCATCATTATATTTCCATTATTACAAAATTTCTCACTTCAGTTAGAGTTAGAGTTAAATAAACCCTTGATCTAATGGGCAGTAGACTAGCTATGAGAACTGTGACCTGAATCAAGGTAGCTACAGTCTTTGTAATTTCTTGAATTTTTCTTTGCACTCATCTCTTTTGTTTAAATAGCAATTCCTGTAAAGGTATAATACATCGTAGCCAAAAGCAGTTGCAACATACATCATTTATCTTGGTGCACTATGGACACTTAAGTCCTTTTTTATTGATATAACCACACCAATTGAAGAGATAGGTCTAGTTTGCCAAGTGAGATAGAGAAATGACACATATTATATAGTCCTTGCTAGATTAGCTTACATTTGGAGCAGATTCAGAGGGAAAGGATTTCTTAATTCACGAAGGTTTAATGTAGATGCGCTCTCTGACTTCAGAGACGCTGCATCATGTGTGCAATGTCCAGTGAGTGGGGTATATGACTAAAGCCCTAAAACTATATCAAGGAGGTGACATTTACAATGCAGATTAACTAGACATTACAATTTCCATCCGGTGAATTCATTTCTAAATGCCATACTTTACAAATGTAACTTGATAAGCATTCCGTAGCTAACTGTCCAACCAATACCAAGAACTTTTATGTGGTTAAATATCAAGCTTTAAGTCTACACCGATTTAGTGCTGCCTTTAATTAATAGAGGTGTGCAACCAGCCCTGGTTAAATGTCTGTGACTGATTGTCTTAGGAGAGGAAGTTAATAATCATTAACATTTAGTATTTATTGAGAGAAATTAAAAGAACTCTTCCTAAGCACTGAGGGAAAATAGGAAGACAGACAAGAGCCCTGCCCAGAGGAAGTTTATAAACCAGTTGCGGAGTTAAAAGTTCACATAATTAAGTGATCCTTAGTACAGTCTTCTTTCCTCCTCCAGCATTATTATAGGACACACCATATAAGAAAGAAAAACTGATGGTATAAGACCATGGGACAAATTATCCAGTTTGATTGTAGTGTATTGTGAGACAGCGGAGAACAGTGAGCTTGAACCTTACCTCCTGTGAAGTCTAGTGTCATAAGAATCTAAGATTAATTTGAATTTTCAAAAAAAGTCAAAAAAATGCTAAGTTTTTGCTCATATTTTCCCAGCACTATGCCGTATAGCTCTGAGGGATACAAAAGAGGCAGAAGGCAGATATTCACTGTAGACGGGAGAAAGAGCTGATACCTAATACCCAGCACCAGCAAACAGTGTGCCCTGTGACGCCACAGAGCTGGACTTTACTAAACAGGTGCATTGAGCCAAAAACATAGAAATGATCTTTAATGTTGCAGTTTCTTAAGGCAGAACTGAAGCCCTCTAATCCTCATCTCCTTTGTCATGACATAGGAACCAAAAATCAAACTGGAAAAAGTCAAAGAAGGTATTAATTGTTAGCACCATACTCTGTCTCGGTTAGGTATTTAATACATATATTTTGATGATTGTAATAAAGGACTGGTGTTGGCCGTTGAAGTGAAGTCCGGCTTTTGCTCAATTCCACCGTTTGTTCTACCTTTTTAGCTTTTTCTCAGTTTTTTTTAGGAGGAGCTGAAAAGTTAAGACCTCATTGTTCACGAAGACTGAGGTGGTGCTAGAAAGGAAATTTTATTTAGACTCCCTAAAGGTCTAGTCTACGTCCTTGGTGTCAAACCCAAATAGAAAGGGATTCCTTTGGCCAGCATGTTGACTTAAAATAGCACAAACTAACATAGTCTGTGTTCTGTTATGTTTTTATTTTGTTAAGCATTTACCAATTACATTTTAATTTGGTTTGGAAGTTTTGCTGGTGCTCAAACCCCTACAAGTTTCTCACCTTCAGTCTGGATTATATTTTTCTTAAATACTGAATAAAGATTTTAAGTCTTGGGGTTTTCTTGGCAAAACTACTGGAAAATCTTGCCAATTCCTTCTCCAGCTCATTTGACAGATAAGGAAACTGAGGCAAACAGGGTTAAGTGACTTGCCCAGGGTCACACAACTAGTAACTGTATAAGGCTGGATTTTATAAATGCCTTTCAGTACTGTATTATTTACTTGTGAATATTTTCATTTCCAGTCAAAATGATTCTTACAGGTTTTACCAATAAAGATACTGATGTTTGATAAAACAAAAAAAACTAAAATCATTCATAAGAAATATATTGTTATCTTTGGGCAAGTCAGTTAACCCAGTTGCCCTCCAAAAAGCTAGGTGGTGCAGTGAATAGAGCGTCAGCCCACTCAGAAGGGCCTGAGTTCAAATCCAGCCTCAGACACTTAACACTAGTCATGTGACCTTGGGCAAGTCACTTAACGCCAGTTGCCCTCCAGAAAGCAAAAAATGAATGCATGAATAAAAGAAATACATTGTTATGCCATTTGATGTTGGCTCAGACATTAATTCATTATAAAACAAGCAAAGAAATCACAGTTGTATCTAATAATTTGATTAATTATTGGCTTTTCTCTCATAGGTGGTGGGTTATGCTTTTGACCGGGTAGATGATAACATACAAACTCCCTACCATGAGACAATATACTCTTTGCTGGACACCGTGAGTCCGGCATACCGAGAAGCATTTGGAAACGCCCTCCTAAGAAGATTGGAAGCTCTGAAACAGGACGGACAGTCGTAATTTATTCTGCATTGCAAACTTATTTTCTGTGAGGCTTGCTGCTGGAAACTTTGACAATTTAAAACCTAGATTCTTGCTAATGAGTATAATATAAAATCATCTTTTGTTTTTCAGCATAATAACTGCTTGCTTCAGGTACAGGCTTCTCCCTCCAAGCAGGGTTAATAATAAACTGTTCTCGTTACTTCCACCCAGGGAATGTGACGGCCCTCAATTTGTGATATAGATCATGACAACGTTTAGATTTCTTTGGAATACTACTTCTGCATTTTGAAAACAAGACAGTATTTTACTTCAAAAATGCAGGGCTTTAATGCGTCTAGTAGGACTGCATATGGAATTCTAGGCTTGCTTAATAAAATTGGCATTTTGATGAATTCTCTGCCGTTTTAATCCAGCTTGCTAAATCAGGGGTTCAGTATTAGCGTGGACAGAATTTGTAGTGATTCTTTGCTACTGGCCTTACAGGGAACAAATCATCAACTAGTTTCCCCTGCACAAACTTTTAAATTGCTTAAGCTATTTATACTAGTACAAATTGATAAAAATGAATTAATTGTATATAATTTAGCTAGTATTATTGTGCTAAATGACACAGGGATTAGAATAGTTTTATGTATCCTCTTTGCAACAGTCAGCCAGCTAAATAAAGGATAAGCCTTTAGCCTATGAATGTAAAAATTACTGTCTAATCTCCAAGGTACCTAAGCACAGAATATAAAAATAGGCTCCGTCTTTTTTTCTTAATAAAGGACACCATAAAATTGCATTGTTAAAAAGATGTTGTAATCTGTTTACCTAGGAAACAATATTTTGGCCCATGTTGATTCTTATTTTTCTGAATGTTTGTTTACATAATGTACAGTGTTTATATATTCAAAAGTATTTTTGCTTCAATGTTTGCTTTCTAAAATGTAGTCCTTTGGTGTCCTGTGATGCTTCCCTCTTTTCCTTCAACACAGTGTTTTGTCTCAATGCCAAATCTATGATGTAATAATGCATTGTATGGGTTTGAAACCAAAGGACATATGAAGCATTCAAAGACTAATATTTGAAAAAAGGATACTCTGTATTTTGTATTTTATTACAAGTACTAATATTTGTAAGTTTATTTAACTGAATCATGCTGCTATGTGTTTTCAGGTATATATTGGATGGGAACAGAGAGGATTGGTTTTTAAATAATCAGCTAACACTGTAGAAGTCAAATTCAGTACCTGCATATACTTCCTAAGTCTACTGAATTTACAAAATGTTATTCTTTGTTTCATAATAAAAGCTATCCATTTTTGTTCTGATTAAATATTAATTTGCTTAGGCCAGAGCAGACTAAACATTAATTTGGATTTTGTAGTCAAATCTTATTGGAATGCTTTCTTTAAATTGTAGAAGATGAATATTTGTAGCTTTGTTTTCAATGCTTAACACTAAAAACAATTTGTATTTGAATTGAAATTTCTCATGCTCATTCTCAGGCTAAATGTAAAAAAAAACATGTTAAGTCTGAATAAATTTTTCCTCATTTTTAGTTAAGTATGAAGAAAAATGGTTTTTTGCTTGGAGAAAATTGAAATTGCTGGTTTTATCATTTGGTTCAGGGCTCATTAGTTCTCATCTAACAATTATACATTTCCTTAATTATGTGTTAGAAGGATTAATTTGGCTGCTCATCCTTGAGAAAGAGGAGAGAGGTTGATTTATTCAATCTGTAGGCACTTCTGTGTTGATTTTAATTTAAAATGATATTGAATTGGACCTGTAAAATGTGGGTTGCACTTCCTGTCTCACAGCAGTTGTGAGGACAGCACTTTGTAAACCTTAGAGCGCTACGACATGTTAGTAGCCTTTGTTGCTGTACATTCCACTTTAGTTGTTGAAGATTTCAACTTTGCCTTAGCTATTTGAAAATTCAATCAGAAGCTTTCAAAAGAGATTGTGTTTTTGTGGGTTTTTAAGAGCTATATTTAATTAAAAAAATAAACGTCTAGAGTAAACTTAGTCGTTTTAAGATCAAACAGGTACAATGACTGGTCTTAACCGGCATCTAGAATTTTCCAACATCACATGGTGTTAACCTTAATGTCTTTTAAAGCACGTAGCCTTACAGTTAATACAGTGTTTGCTCTACATATGCTTCTTATTTTCATTTCTTTTTCTGGTAGCTTGGGAGAGTCATTGCTAAATATAAGTATGTGTGTAAATGAAGAAGTTTTGGAGTTTTTTCTTCATGGTCTTTTGTCTTTTTACAAGAGCCCCATTATTTCTAGTGAGATTGTCTTTGAAAGCCAAGATACTAGGTATTTCAGTGTGAAATCACAAGGGGACTTGTCATCACACCTTTCACATGCAGGTCCAGCTACATTCCCCCATTCCTCTTGCCTTCATTGTGTGTGAGTCTATCTGCCTGCCTGTCTGTGTCTGTCTGTGTTGGGATGGAAGGAAATTGAAGGGACATCTAAACTCATAGAGCTAAAAGACCTGTATGTATGCAAACAAAAACCCCAAGACTTCACTCTAAAAGTTGTAAGGAGGTCATCTAAGCACTGAAGTTCACACAGGGCAGAGCGTTTGGGACGATGAGGGGATTGGAGACCCTGCTATACAAGGACATGAACTTGGTAGCCTGAAAAGGAGAAAAGTTGTAGGGAAGGGACAAGTGCAGTGAGATAGGAATAGTAGTGTGCCTGCATATCTTAGGAAAGATGAGATTCATTCTGTTTTCTGCTTGACTCTAGACACAATGAGAAGAAGTTTCATAAAGGGTAAAGGAAAAATGTCCCCAAATTAGAATTGTCTGAAAAGTGGGATAGAATGCTTCCTATTCCAGAAATGTGGCAAAACTATGAGGAATTTTTCATTTTCCTTGAGGAAGCAAAATATCCCAGAAAGCATCCAGAAGGAAGAAAAAAAGCTACATATTTTGTAGGGAGGGACAATGGAGCTAAAATTTCACTTTGAGGGAAGTGGAAAGGATCAGCGTTCTAGAGGTAGGAGGGGCTTCAGAGGCCTTATGCTTTAGCCCTTCATTTATTGAAGGAAAGAGACATCCCTTCCATAAGGCCATAAGTTACAAAACCTTCAGTTCTTCTGAGTACTACAGGAGGAAGTCTCCAACCAAAACAAAGGAGTCCTAGTAGAATTTCCTACCAGCCAACCGAGAGTTGCCTGTAAGAGAATACATAAACTGAGACATTG
Organism: Pseudocheirus occidentalis; assembly: GCA_028646575.1. Classification (NCBI taxonomy): domain Eukaryota; kingdom Metazoa; phylum Chordata; class Mammalia; order Diprotodontia; family Pseudocheiridae; genus Pseudocheirus; species Pseudocheirus occidentalis. The sequence continues at coordinate 242,846 of CM053595.1, read as the reverse complement.
CTGTGCTGACAGCTATTGGATATAATGTGATCTGAGGAAACAGTCGAGGGTGTTGGGTGCTATATTTTTGGAGCTATGGAGAATTTCGAGCTTAGAGAATTAATAAACTCAGCCTAACGAGGAGCCATAACCTCCACAGAATTGTATAGTACGAGACAAATGCTTCGCAGCTGTTTAGAGAGGCTGAACAGTTATTTTTGTGCCATAATAAATTCTTATTCATCAAGCCTCGTGAACTTGTCCTTATAAGGGGAGGTGGTGTGCCTTAGTTTCCAGGTATCCTGGTGATTGATGGAACCAGGTGAGCAGAAGACAACCTGGGCTCTTTATATCAGGGCCTTTGGCGTAATGAAGAGGAAGCATGATGAAATGGAAGGAGCATTGAAGTTAAAACCAGCAGACCTGGGTTTTAATGCCAACGCTGACATTCACAAGCCACAGAACTCTTCTTGGGAAGGTCACTGAAGTTCTCTTAAGTCTTGGAGTCTGAATCTATAAGCCTTTTTGGAGTTTGTCCCTTTATTAATCCCCTCAGTAATCCAGTCTCTCCCTATGGACTGCCTCTTTGCTTCCAGCCTACCAACAGGCCCACATCTTTAAAAAAACAAAGAAAGAAAGAAAAAATTAGGCTTCCACTTGCTGGCACCTTGAGCTTTTCTTTATCCCCCTTTTTTTTTTCATGGCCATACACCCAGGAAAAAGGAACCTCAATTTGCCTCCAGTTCCTCTCATTTTATATCCCTTTTCAATCTGACTTCCAACTTCACTAAAAAAAAATTCATTTGAAACCCTCATATGGGCTTATATGTAATCCATCTATCAAAATATCTTATAAGTTTATATAAAGTATTTTATCATCCTACAAATTCATATTAAAGTGTATGTGTATACATGATATACATATGCCATATACGTATGTTTACATGAAGGGATGATGATCAGTGTCCGTGTGGACATGATGTGACCAAGTAGTCCCTAAATATCCTGGGCCCTTCCCCCTTCGTGATTTCATAAATCTCCATGGGTTCTGTTATCTCTGTCCATAGGACTCTAAGATCTACATATCCTGCTCGAGTCTCCTAAGATTCACCAACTGCCTGTAAAGCATCAGTGAAAAGACTATAAGATTAAGCCTCAAAGGACCTTCAAGATTCTGAGCTTCCTCTGCTGCATACATCTCTCATATATAGATAGCCACTATGCAGTTCAGGACTCCATCACTACAATGAGAGCTATTTCTCCATACTGGATTTTATTTTCCTCAAATGGAATGGGAAGCTGATTAATCTTTTTTGTTTGCATTCCTACAACTCACAGCAAATACCTCTCTGTAATGACAAGCAGAGTAATGCTTTGCTGCTTGTTTCAGCTATTCAGGCACCTTTGAGCAACACCCTCGATTCTGTCAAGTCTGTTGGGAACAGTATACGTCTGTGTTGCCCTTAATAGGTCGAAGGGAGTTTGGAGACCTTCCCTGCCCTTGCTAGGCCTACCCATCACAGGGAGCCCACGGTGGGAGAAGCTTGCTGAGAGAGAGGAGCAAGAAGAGTGGAACAGGAAGGAGAGGAGCAGATGAAATGGAGAGGGAGAATGCTGAGAAACAGGAGAGAGAATGTGTCGTCCCTGCTCTTCTCTGTTGTTCTGTGTTGCTGTTCCTTTGTCAGACAGAATCACACTGTCTGTGGATTTGGGTTACTTTATCAGAAGCACCCTGTTTGTTATTCTTAGAAGTCCTGAAAGAGGACTTTGCTGCTCTCTACAGAAATCATGGAACTTTGCTATTGATTTGTATTTGATTTCTCACACAGAAGCTTTGTCTGTTGGTTTGTGTTACTTTGTCAGACAGAAAGTGAATTGAGATGATAGTGCCAGCAATGTGTGTAAATATTGTAGCCCTGTTAAGCTTTATGTCTGTAAATATTGTTGTAGCTCTGTTAAGGTTTATGTGTGTAAATATTGTTGTAGCCCTGTTAAGCTTTATGTGTGTAAATGTTGTTGTAGCCCTATCAAGCTTTATGTGTGTAAATATTGTTGTGTTAAGCTTTATGTGTGTAAATATTGTTGTGTTAAGCTTTATGTGTGTAAGTATTGTTGTAGCTCTGTTAAGATTTATGTGTATAGATATTGTTGTAGCTCTGTCAAGCTTTATGTGTGTAAATATTGTTGTTGTAGCCCTGTTAAGCTTTATGTGTGTAAATATTGTTGTGACCCTGTTAAGCTTTATGTGTGTAAATGTTGTAGCCCTATCAAGCTTTACGTGTGTAAATATTGTTGTGTTAAGCTTTATGTGTGTAAATATTGTTGTAGCCCTGTTAGCTTAACGTGTGTAAATATTGTTGTAGCCGTTAAGCTTTGTGTATGTAAATATTGTTGTGACCCTGTTAAGCTTTATGTGTGTAAGTATTGTTGTAGCCCTGTTAAGCTTTACGTGTGTAAATATTGTTGTGACCCTGTTAAGCTTTACGTGTGTAAGTATTGTTGTAGCCCTGTTAAGCTTTACATGTGTAAATATTGTTGTAGCCCTGTTAAGCTTCACGTGTGTAAATATTGTTGTAGCCCTGTTAAGCTTCATGTGTGTAAATATTGTTGTAGCCCTGTTAAGCTTCATGTGTGTAAATATTGTTGTAGCCCTGTTAAGCTTTATGTGTGTAAATATTGTTGTAGCCCTGTTAAGCTTTATGTGTGTAAATATTGTTGTAGCCCTGTTAAGCTTTATGTGTGTAAATATTGTTGTGACCCTGTTAAGCTTTGTGTTCCTAGAAACAGAAACTTCAGAAGAGCAGTTCCTGTTAACTGAGATAAGAGAACCAGAGCAGAGAGCTGCCTACCTGTGAATCCAGGAAGGGTTGGATGAATCCAACAAGAGCCGGAAGCATCTGGTCCATGGAAGAAGAGCTGTGGAGTTTAGTTTGGAAGTCAGTCTCAAGTTAAGATAAAAGAGGACTTTACCTGGGTATTCTGCATTGACTGATGAGATTGTGACTTACTGTGACCTAGAGGTGGAAGGTGCTTCTACTTTCTGCTATCCCTTAAGGATGATTGGCTTAAGGATGACTGGAAGCCAGCCTGGAGTCAATATGAAAGAAGACTTTGCCTTGGGGACTCTATATTGAATCACAAAGGAGATTGTGATTTACTGAATGATAAGTTTTGTTTAAGACTACATGGCCATCTTTGTAATAAGTTGTTCTATTGTTGTGAATTGAGTGCTTTAGTTTCTTGAATGTTGTGCTTTAGTTTGTGCTGAATAACTAGAGAGTTCACTATGCTATGTGTTTAGATAAGTTATTCACAGCACAGTCCTCAGGAAACCTACTCCTGATTGGCTTTACAGACTCCAAATAAGTGATTTTTGTGGTAAATCGGCACCCAAGCTTACTATCTTTTGCTCTGGGAAGCATTATCAAATCAGTCTTGTCATATCACCTGTAAAGTGTGTGTCCACTGATTCCCCTAGGGAATCACCATGATTTTTTAGAACAAAGGACATTTCCTGTGCCACCACTCTATTATATACACTATATCTCCCATTGAAATATAAGCATCTTGAAGGCAAGGACTGTCACTTTTTATTTGTTTCTGTAGCTGCTAAGGTTTAACACATAGCAGACTTTTGTCACAACATGTGGTAATATAATGAAATATTATTGTGCCTTAAGAAATTAAGAAAAATTCAACCATTCAGGAGAGCAGTCTGGAACTATGCCCAAATAAAATAAGTGCATACCCTTTGACCTAGCAATACCATTTCTAGGTCTGTATCCCAAAGAGATTATAGAAGTGGGAGGAAGCCCCATATGTACAAACATTTTTATTGCAGCTCTTTCTGTGGTGGCAAAGAATTGGAAATTAAGGGGATGCCCATTAATTGGGGAATGGCTAAACAAGTTGTGGTATATGAATGTAATGGAATACTATTGTGCTATAAGAAATGGGGAGCAGATGGACTTCATATTTACCTGGAGAAGCTGTCACAAACTGATGTTGAGTGAGAAGAACAGAACCAGGAGAAATTTGTACACAGCGACAAACACAACGTATGTATGACGACCATACTGGACATACATACATAAACTGGACTCTTCTCAGCAATTCAGGGTTATAAGACATCTCAAAAAGAGTCATGATGGATGGAGATGTCTACATTCAGAGGAATAACTAGAAAGAACTAAAAAGAACAGTTTGAATGCAGATTGAAGCAAACTACCTGCTCTTGTTCTTTTTCTTGTTTGGTTTTATTTCCTCTTTCCCACTGCTCACTCCATCTGTTACAATCCTTTATAACCCAACTAATGTCTAATGTGAAAGTATTTCCAGATCCTATATTTGATTGCACACTGCCATGAAGGGGAAGGGAGGAGAGGCAGGGGGAGAAAATTTGAAACTCAAGGGATTGTGGAACTGAATCCTATAAACTAAAAGTAAATAAATTCATTTAAAAAAAAAGAAATTAAGAAAAAAGATAGTATTGGTGAAACCTAGGAAACCTTGAATGAACTAATACAGAGTGAAATGAGCAGAAGCAGGAAAATATTTTATGCATCATCAACACTATAAAGACAAACCATTCTAAAATATTTAAGAACTCTGTTCAATGCAATGGCCAACCAGGATTTCACAGTGCCAATGATAAGCAGGTTGACCCACTGGTGACTGAGAAATGATGAACTCAAGATGAAAAATGAAGGTTTTTTTTAACATTTGTTACAAGGGATTTTTTTCATTTTCAATTGACAGAGGTAGGGAAGGGGAGGGGGTAAGGAGAGGATTTTTTTTCTGTAATGAGAAAAGAAGGGAGACCAGAAGGAATCACAGAGAAGCCTAACAATTTTGAAAATTGTATGTAAGATTTATCATATATTTTAAAAGAAAAGAAGGTTCTACATAATAGAGATTCACAGTTTCATAAACAGTCCTTTCCTTTTTGACTTTGTATATAGAAATAATTTGGTATGTGTTAAGTTTACAATAAAAATAAAATTTTTTAAAAATTAAAAGGATATCTCATTCTGTATCTTTAATTTATCATCTTTTCCTTTCTATTATTTTAACCAATCTGATGGGGTGAGATGATATCTAAAATTTTTTTTCTTTTCCTTCCTGGTTTAGATATCAGCAACATAATTGTTTCATAAAATGAGTTTACAAGTTTAGAGTCTTAATAGAACTCTTTCTTTACCTACTATTCCAAATTATTTGATGTTGGAATTAGTTGATCCTTAAATTTTTGGTAGAATTCATGTGCAAATCCATCTGACTCTGATGATTTTTTTCTTATGAATCTCACTTATGGCTTACGTGCCTCCCATAATCCTCTCAGGGTCAGAGAATGGATGGTCTCCTCTCTCTGCCCCCAAAGCCTGTGGACTCTGTCCCTGGAGTCCAGGAAGGGGAAAGTCTTCAAGAGCAAATCTGGACGTCTGTGGGCCAGTCAGATTGGAATACCTCTGTCGGCATGAGCGATGAAAGACCTGCGAAGAAGACATGTTTGTCTCCTCCTGATTCAGGTAGGGATGCAATGTGCTCAGGGAGGGAAGTTAGGGAAACAACAGGACTCCCATCTTACAGTTGGAGAAGCCAGCTCCAACACCTGCCCTGAAGCAGCTTGGGAGGACTCTAGCTACCTAGCAGGGCTCCAAGAGGGTGCTGGTCAGGACAAGGAGAAGGTGTATCCCATTCCCTGGTATAATATCCAGGGACCCCAGCCATCCTTGCAGCATCCCTGCGACTCCACTCTCAGTAGCTGCAGCACTGGAAGCCAGCACCCCAGTACCATGCTGCCTTTCAACCACCATGCCATGATCCCTGGCCTTCTGCCATCCACTTCTCTCCCCACCCTGCTTTCTGACCCTACACAGGATCCGTTGGTCTCTCTATGGGACAGCACCCCTTCCCTCTCCGGGATCACAGAGGGCAAGCAAATGGATTCTCTCCAGTCTCTTACCCCAAAGCCCATGGACCCCATCGCCGGAGCCCGGGAAGAGGAAAGGCATCAAGAGGAGATCTCCGCCTCTCTGACCCAATCCGAATCTGATGACTCAGCAGTGGGGCCAAAAGCACCATAGAAGAGACGTTGTCTGCCCACGATTCCAGCGGCCACGACTCCTCTTTCTCCTCTCTAGGCTGCCTCTCTGAATTCCTCTTCTGAGGAGGAGCAGCCACCTGCTGGACACCTAGGACTTGCACACCTACTGCCAGCCAGGCATCCATGCCTCCATGCCTCCATAGACACACACACGCAAAAACGCACGCACAGAGACACAGCTTTTCAAAACTGACCTGTTTCTTTACTTGACAAGATTCAGTTCCACACACTCTTGAGTTTCATATTTTCTCCCCACCCTCCGCCACCCCCTTACATGGAGGTATGCCATCAAGGATAGGATCTGCACATACTTTCACACGGGCCATTATTCGTCTGGTTTTATAGAAGGGTTGGAAGTGATGGAATGAGCAGCGGGAAAGAGGAAACAAAACCAGACACGGAAAAGAAAGAGAGCATGGTGTTTGCTTGAGTCTCCACTTCATCCCTCTCTAGAGCTTTCTCTGTATGTAGACATCTCCTTGCGTCCCGAGCCTTTGAGACTTGTCTCATCACCTTGCCTTGCTGACAGGAGTCCAGTTTGTCAGAGCTGGTCGTCACACGTACAACCTGTCTGTCACTGTGTACAGATTTCTCCTGGTCCTGCTCTTCTCACTTAGCAGCAGTCAGTAGTAATAGCCTCTCCAGGTAAAGATGAAGTCCATCTGCTCCTCATTTCCTATAGCACAGTAGGATTTCATCACATTCATATAGCGCCACCCGTTTATCCATTCCCCATTTGATGGGCATGCCCTTCATTGCCTATTGCTTTGCCACCACAAAGAGAACTGCAATAAATATGTTTGTACACATTGGTCTTCCTCCCACTTCCGTTATCTCTTTGGGATACAACCCTAGAAGTGGTCTTACCGGTCAAAGGGTATGCAATTATGCATAGCCCTTCGGCCTACTTCCACCTTGCTCTCCACGGTGGTGGAATCAGTTCACAACTCCACCTAGGATGCATCCCTCTTCCAATTTGTCCACATCCTCTCCACCGCTTGGCCTTTGCCTCTTCAGATACCTTATTTTTTCTTCCAATGAGAAAAGCAGCGGTTGCTTGGACTCTCCGTGGATAGGGTGAGGGATACGGAGGAGGCGTGACCCTGAACAGAGGAAAGGAGAGCAGAGTAGTTGGGGCAACTCTAGCTCAGTCACTCCACCGAGGCGGCCTCCTTGCATTCTGCTCAGAGCAGAGCACCCACTTTGGGAGAAAACCCTGACGCGGGCGCACACCTCTGTTCCCCACGCCTACCGCCCCCACCCCTGCTTCATTGTCATGGCCGACCCTCCAAGGCAGGGTGCTGTGGACAGGAGCTCTGCCGTGCCTTTGTCTGTGAACCAAAGTTGCTAGACTTCCCATTCCGCACAGGGCAGCAGGACAGTGCATTGACACCCCAAGTAGCCAATGAGAAGGAATCCCGGAGCTCAGAGCTGCTGGACATAGCAGGGAGTCTTGGCCAGTGAACTTTAGCCAAATTTGCACATGCCTCTAGTTGCCAGAAACCAGAGAAAGCAGGAGCTGCAGACTCCCGAACTTGTTGGCTTCTTTCTACACATCCTGCTCATGCTGCCGTCTGCCGTCAAGGTGTCTGGAAATCTCCATCACCCTGTGCCTCACTTTGCATCTAGGAACACGCCCCCTTCCTTCCTGGGGCCAGCCCCTTGCCCTCCTTCCTTGGCCTCAAGAGCAGCTACTCTTTGTCCCTGCTTTGCCCAATTGTGCTCTTTCTGCATGGGGCTCACTCTTCCACACCACCCTCTTTCTACCTCTTTCAGAAAGATCACTCTGGACTCTGAGAGTCTCTGTGCTTTTCATGTTTGCTCATTTTTAGTTTTTTGGTTTTTTGGACCTCAGCCCTCTGTTCCTCGGGCTTGCTCCCGTGGCTCAGTTGAGACGTAGGTGCAGACAAGAGTGGGGGAGGCCAAGGAGTAAAGTGCCCATCTCCTAGGCCACTTTGCTCAGTTTTGTCTAGTTGGGTTGTGGGAATCATCCTAGGTATCTCCCTGAGAGCAAAGGGAATGGTGGACTGGCCCTTGGTAATCATTGCAATGTGAGGTAAAGCTGAAGGGGAGGCTTGTTTCCCCTTGAGCTTTGGCGAAATGTGGCCTTTCATTTTCTTAAGAGCAGCTAGTTAGTGTTGATGCTGTTAGATGCTCTTCGGCTCTGCTGTCTTCTCTCTTGGAAAGGTTTTCTTTTCATTTTTCTCAATGCTGGGTCATGAAAAATACTTGGGCTTCCCCTTTCCAGATTTGGAGCAGGAGATCTAAGTGGTGCAGCAGATGGATGACTCCACCCAGAATCTGAAAGACCTGCCTGTGCCACCTTTCACCTTTTTAAAAAATTTATTTATGTATTTTTGTCCAGCATTCAGTTCCACAGTTCCTTGGTTTTCAAATTTTCTCCCCTTCCATGTCCTTTACCCTACCCACCTTGGCAACATGCAGTCAAATACAGGATCTAAAAATACCTTCATATTATTCATTAGTCAGTTTGTAAAGAAGGATTTTAACCAGTTGAGTGAATAATGAGAAATAAGAAACAAAATAAAATAGAACAAAAAAGGAAGAATCTAGTGTACCTAATTCTACAGATCCAGCAGTGTATTCTTCAGCCTGTACTAAGTAGTTTTAATGCTGCTCTATAAAACATTTTAAAATCTGGTATGGCTAGGCCACCTTCCTGTAGTGCCAATGCTATATTTACAGCACACATGATCACAATCCACATCGCATGATTTTGGATCTCAAAATACAACAGATTCTCCTGGTAGAGGACAGAAATAAAACATTTGTTTAGACACCAGAAAACTGAATCCCAAAACCAGTATGCTGATTCTATCATAGTACTAAAGGTTTTAAGAAGCCATTGTAACAAAACCCACAGTATCCTTCAGCTTTCCCACAAACCAACACTATATCAATATCTGTCTCCTTGTCTGAGTATCCTCTCTTCCCCACCATCTTGCTGCCTCTGACCAGCTTCCTGTGGACTCTGCTTCTCTTCAGCAAACTCCTCCCATCACAGGCTCCATATGATTGCATTCAGCCTCTTAGGTGGCAGAGTTTACTTTAAAAGCAGGGGAGGTTTTCAAATTACCCTCTAAGTTTATTAAGGGGCAGGAAAGATCTTCAAAGTCCCATTCTCATGACACTTCTCTAGCATTTTTTTTAACTTAAATCCCTTGATGTTCTGGGCCTTTTGTTCTTCCAGATGAATTTTGTTACTATTTTTTTCTAGCTCTATAAAGTAATTTTATGGTGGATTGATTGGTATGGCGCTAAATAGTAAATTAATTTAGGTAAAATTGTCATTTTTGTTCTATTAGTTCCACCTAACCACGAGCAACTGATGTTTTGCTCTGACTTTAGGTCTGACTTTCTTTGTGTTAAAAGTGTTTCATAATTGTGTTCATGTAGTTCATGGGTTTGTTTTGGCAGGTAGATTCCCAGGTATTTTATAGTGTCTACAGTAACTTTAAATGAAATTTCTCTTTCTCTTTCTTGCTATTGGACTTCTTTAGAAATGTATAGGAATGCCAAGGATTTATGTGGGTTTATTTTCCATCCTGAAACTTTGCCAAATTTATTTATTATCTCAAGTAGTTTTTTACTTGATTCTTTAGGATTCTCTAAGTATATCATTATATCATCTGCAAAAAGTGATAGCTTAGTCTTTTCTTTGCCTAACCTGAGACCTTCAGTATCTTTTTCTTCTCTTATTGTTGCAGCTAACATTTCTAGTACCAAACTGAATAAGAGGAGTGGTAGTGGACATCCTTGTTTCACCCCTGATCTTACTGGAAATGCTTCTAGCTTATCCCCATTACATATAATACTTACTGATGGTTTTAGATAGATGCTACTTATTATTTTAAGGAAGACTCCATTGATTCCTATACTTTCCAGTGTTTTTAATAGGAATGGGTGTTGTATTTTGTCAAAGATTTTTTCTGTAGTTATTGAGATAATCATATTTTTTCTACTAGTTTTGTTATTGATATGATCAATCATACTAATAGTTTTCCTAATATTGAACTATCCTTGCATTCCTGGAATAAATCCTCCCTGATCAAAGTGTATTATTCTTGTGATTAGTTGCTGCAGACTTTTTACTAATGTTTTATTTAAATTTTTTGCATCTATATTCATGAAGGAAATTGATCTATAATTATCTTTCTCTGTTTTGACTCTTCCTGGTTTAGGTATCAGTACCATATTTGTGTTATAAAAAGAATTTGGTATGACTCCTTCTTCTCCAATTTTCCCAAATAATTTATGAAGCATTGGAATCAATTGTTCTTTAAATGTTTGATAGAATTCGCTTGTAAAACCATCTAGACCTGGACATTTTTTCCTAGGGAGTTCACTGATGGCTTGTTCAATTTATTTTTCTGAGATGGGGTTATTCAGGTATCCTACTTTCTTTTCACTTAATCTGGGCAATTTATATTTTTGTAAATATTCATCCATTTTACTAATATTATCAAATTTATGGGCATACAATTGGGCAAAATAATTCCTTATTATTGTCTTAATTTCCTCTTCATTGGAGGTTAATTCACCTTTTTCGTTTTTGATACTGGTTATTTGGTTTTCTTCTTTCTTTTTTTATCAAATTGACTAAAGGTCTATCGATTTTATTGGTTTTTTCCATAAAATCATCTCTTTGTTCTATTAGTTCAATAGTTTTATTAATTTCTGTTTTATTAATCTCTCCTTTGGTTTTCAGTAGTTCTAATTTAGTATTTAATTGGAAGTTTTCAATTTATTCTTTTTCTAGCTTTTTCAATTGCATGCCCAATTTTTAAACTCCATTTTCTCTGTTTTATTCATATATACATTCAGAGATACAAAACTTCCCCTAAGAACTGCTTTCCCTGCATCCCACAAGTTTTTGTATGTTGTCACACTGTTGTCATTCTCTTGAATGAAATTACTGATTGTTTCTATGATTTCTTGTTTGACCCACTCATTTTTAGGACTAAATTATTTAGTTTCCAATTCGTTTTTCTTTCCATGGTCCTTTATTACATGTAATTTTTATTGCATCATGATCTGAAAAGGATGCATTTGGTATTTCTGCCTTTTTGCACTGGATTGTAAGGTGTTTATGCTCTAGTACATGGTCTATTTTTGAGTATGTGCCATGTATTGCTGAGAAGAAGGTATATTCCTTCTTATCTCCATTCAGTTTTCTTCTTCTTCTTCTTCTTCTTCTTCTTCTTCTTCTTCCTCCTCTTCTTCTTCTTCTTCTTCTTCTTCTTCTTCTTCTGCTGCTGCTGCTGCTGCTGCTTCTGCTGCTGCTGCTGCTGCTGCTGCTGCTGCTGCTTCTGCTTTTTGGAAGGGGGAAGGACGAGGGCCATTGGGCTTGATTGACTTGCCCAAGGTCATAAGGCTAGTAAGTGTTAAGTGTTTGATTCTAGATGTGAGCTCAGGTCCTCCTGACTCCAGGGCCCATGCTCTATTCCCTGCACCACCTAGCCTCCCCCACCTCCTTAACTTCTTTATTGGGTTTTTTTTAGTTTAGACTTATCAAGTACAGAGAGGGGGAGATTGAGGTTCCCCACTAGTATAGTTTTGCCATCTATTTCTTCCACTAACTCCTCTAGGAATTTGGACGCTGTACCACTTGGTGTATATATGTTTAATAATGGTATTACTTCATTGTTAATAGTGCCTTTTAGCAGGATATAGTTTCTTTCCTTATCTCTTCTAATTAGATCTGTTTTAGCTTTTGCTTTGTCTGAGATAAGGATTGCTACCCCTGCTTTTTTTTACTTTAGCTGAAGCATAATATGTTCTATTCCAGCCTTTTATCTTTACCCTGTGTATATCCTCCTGATTCAAATGTGTTTCTTGTAAACAGCATATTGTGGGATTATGATTTTTAATTCATTCTGCTTTCTGCCTCCATTTTATGGGAGAGTTCATCCTATTCACATTCACAGTAATGATTAGTATCTGTCTTTTTCTCTTCATCCCATTCCCTGCCCCCATTTATGCTTTTATTTCTCCCTTCTCCCTTCTCAAAAGAATTTTCTTTTGACTACTGCCTTCCTCAATATTCCTTCCTGTTTAGTCCCCCTCCCTTTACCTACCGTTTTTCCTTACTACTTTTCCCCTTCCTTCAAACCCCCCACCTTTTCTTTCCTCTTTCCCCTCCTACTGCCTGTAGGATAGGTTAGATTTCTATACTTAAGAAAGTATGTTATTCTCTTCCTGAACCAAGTCCAATAAGAGTACATCTCAAACAATTATCTTCTCCCTCCCTTCTTTCCCTCTACTATAAAAAAATTTGTGTTTTTCTTCATGTTAAATTTCTATACTTAACTGAGCATGTTATTCCCTCCTTGAACTGAAACCAATGAGAGTAAGGCTCATAAAATGCTCATCTCCCTCCCTTCTTTCCCTCTACTATAATACATGTGATCCTCTTCATGTGATGTAATTTACCCTTTTTTGCCTCCTCCTTTTTTCTTCTTCCATTATAATCACTTTGCACTCCTTAATTAGGTTTTTAATCATCACATCAGTTAATTTATCTCCACACCCTCTATCTATGTATATCCCTTTTAAGTGTTGTAATAATTATACAGTTCTCAAGATTAACAGGCACCATCCTCACATGTAGGAATGTAAGCAGTTTGCTCTTATTGAATAACAAGTTTTTTGGTTGTTTTTTGTTGTTGTTTTGGGTGTGAATGGGTGTTTGTTTTTTCCCTGTTTACCTTGTATGTCTCTCTTGAGTCTCATATTCAAAGATCAAATTTCCCATTGAGCTCTGTTCTTTTCATCTGGAATGTCTGGAAGTCCCTTATTTCACTGAACGACCTTCTCCTTGCCAGAAAGATCATGCTCAATTTAGCTGGGTAGTTGATCCTTGGTTGTAGTCTAAGCTTCTTTGCCTAATAATATATCATATTCTAATCCCTCCAGTCTTTTAATGTAGAATCTGCAAGGTCCTGTGTGATCCTAACTGTAGGTCCATGGTATTTGAATTGTTCCTTTCTGGGGGCTTGTAATATTTTCTCCTTGGTCTAATAATTCTGGAATTTGGCCAAAATATTACTTGGAGTTTTCATTTTGGGATCTCTTTCAGGAGGTGATTGGTGAATTCTTTCAATGTCTATTTTACTCTGGTTCTAAGACCTCAGGGAAATTTTCCTTGATGATTTCTTGGAAGATACTGTTCAGGCTCTTTTAAAAATTATGACTTTCTGGTAGATCAATAATTCTCAGAATCTCTCTCCAGGATCTATTTTCAACATCAGTTGTTTTTCCAATGAAATACTTTACACTTTCTTCTATTTTTAAATTTTTTAGATTTTGTTTGACTGATTTTTGATGCCTCATAGAATCATTCTCTTCAACTTTTCCAATTCTAATTTTTAAGGAATTGTTTTTCTCAGTTTTTGAAACTCCTTTTCCATTAGACCAGATTTTACTTTCAAGGACTTATTTTCCCCAGTTAAGTTTTGAATCTTCTTCTCCATTTACATAATTGTACTTTTTAAGGAGTTGTTCTCTTCAGGGAATTTTTTTTCCATTTTTCCAGTTAAATTTTAAAAATCATTGGTTAGTTTTTCTTCTACCTCCTTAATCTGGCATTTAAAATCCTTCTTGAGCTCTTCCAAGAATGCTTTTTGGGCTTGAGATCAGTTCGTGTTCCCTTTTGAGGTTTCAGATGTGGCTATAGTGTCAATGCTGTCATCTTCTGAATTTGATTCTTCTTGCTCACTATTACAGGATTCAATGTCTTTGTTTTTCCAGTTTCCTTTTGCCCATTGTGATTGCCTATTCCCTGGCTTTTAAAGTGGATCTCTGCTTCTGAGGTACAGAACTTCTGACCCATGCTTCTTATGCTGGGAGTTAGGGGCCTAGTTATTGGCTTCATGTGCTGTGGCCTCTGAGTGCCTAGACTGAAGCCAAGGCCAGGACTTTTGGCATTCCCTGGGGTTACACTGAAGCTCACAACATAAAACATGAGGGAGTTGTGGTCTCGTCACCTCAGGTTTCTGCTTCCACGCTCCTGGTTTAGAACTCAGGCAGGTTCAGCTGCTGGTGGCAGGCCACTCTGGTGTCTGCTGATTCTCCTCTTGTGTAAAGGGATACCTGGTATTCTGGTGCTAGCACTTGCTGTCTCCACCTTACTGGGGTTCAGGATCTCCCACTGGTCAGCTGAGATGGGGCTTGTTCGGATGCTTCCTGTCCTGCACTTTAGCTTCAGCACAGTCACAGCTGCTCCCTTCCTCCAGGACTCTCAAGCTTGCTGCTGGTTCCACTATTTCTGGATTTTATACTGGAACAATATTCTCTGGGTTTTTCAGGGTCAGAGAGGTAGATGAGAGCAGCTATGGTTCACTCCACCATCTTGGCTCCTGGGAGTTCATGCAGTTGGTTTTTAAACTTCCAGACTGTGGACTGATAACCCAGGACTAGCTGCCACTGGCACAGACCCTGCATTTGTCTCTTACCCAGCTCTGACAGACCCCTGCCCTTTGGTGAGAGGTCTGGGAGTTGCCCCTGCAGCAGGTGAATCAGTTGGCCTGGACTTACTTCAGCTCTGCTTTGGTTGGGTCTGTGCTTGTGCAGCCCCCACACTCCACATGCTCTGTGCTCTGCCCGTCTGGCACAAAAATCTTGACCTGAGTATTCTCTGTATTGTTGACTGGGGCTATAAATCTGCCACACTCTGTCTCCTAGTGGATCCTGCCACTCTAAAATTTGTTCAGATTCACTTTTTAATTGTAACTGAAGGAATTTATGGGCAGGCTCAGGTGGGTCATTGCTTTCATTTTGCCATCTTGGCTCCACCTCCAATTTTGAGTCTTTTTTTCCCAAGGCTTTTGGACAGCTCTTACTGTTATAAATGTTTTGCTGACATCAAGCCTAATCTTCCCTCTTTGAAACCTCCTGGTTCTGCCTTTGAAATTAAACAGCCTCATTTTTAAAAAAAAAAGCACTTATTTCTTGTCTGTTATTAAAGTAGGCTCTAGTCCCAAGGTGTATGGGGATCATATTTCAGTCTTCAGGTGTAACGGTAATGGGATTTGAAG
This sequence comes from Pseudocheirus occidentalis, assembly GCA_028646575.1. NCBI lineage: Eukaryota > Metazoa > Chordata > Mammalia > Diprotodontia > Pseudocheiridae > Pseudocheirus > Pseudocheirus occidentalis. The sequence goes on along the minus strand of CM053595.1, from coordinate 227,705 downwards.
ATCTTCCATGCCCCTTGTATTGGCAGGCTGGCAGGTACTTAGCACTTAGTTTTCCAGTTCATAATGGTGTCAGGTGCTGAGACCCAGAACTTGTGAATCCCCCAGTGAGATGAACTTGCTGACGTGGCAGGAGCGGGTAGTGCAGGAAGGAGGTGGAGCCAAGTAGAGGCCAGGCTGGAGCCAGCAGGGTCACCAGAAGTGGCTGAGCAGCAGCGGGTGGAGGCACAAGCAGCAATGGGGCAGTGGAGGTGGTGGAAGTGGAGGTGGCAGTGGAGATACAAGTGGCAGTGGTGGCATGAACTTCTGAGAGCCAGCCAAAACTTCTGTTGAGGACTTCTGCTGAGAACTGGAGGCTGAGTAGCTGCTGTGAGTGAAGAGAGGAGTATCTTTGCCTGAGGGAGCCTGTTTTGTTTTAAAGGCTTGGGAACGTGGGTGTTCACTGCATTAACTTTGTGTACCAACTTCATGGCTACTGTAATGACTTTGACTTTCTGGCTTTGGGACTTGACTTTCTGGTATTTGAATAAATGCTTTGACTCTGTCCCCCATGTGGAGAGCCTGTTACATTTTGTGATTCACAACTCCACCAGTATATTTATAGTCACTGTGGGCATTGTGACTATTGCATTGTTGTTACATCAGGTTTTTTGTGCTGTTGTTTTCCAAGCACTATTTGGGGCCTGACTTTAGGCATTCCTTTCTGCCTCTGAGCCACAACCAGGGTCCCCCAGGTGCATCCAGGGCCTCCAGGCACACTGTCATCATAAACATTCTTGTTCCCTGCAGTCCCTACTGAGACTTCAATCTTTAACTCATCCCTCTGCCTGGAAACTAAAACCTGGGACTCAGAGAGTGGCCACAGCCAGCAAGGTCCCCACCATCTGCAACCATACATGCCCTTGTGTGCTTGTTCCACCTTGCCCACAGTCACAGCCTTGGACTGAGTCTGTTTAGTACCCCTGTGCCTGGCATCCAGCAATGGTGGAGAGTTCTGAAGTCTTGCCATGCTATCCATGAAGCAAAAGTTCTTGAAGCTGAGGCTGCTGCCTGACACAATGTTGACTCTGTTGTCCCCAGGGCTCACTCTTGATTGATTCCCCAGTGTCTGCCCAGATGTATTTGCACTTCAGTCAGGCCAAATCATCACACCAAGAGGCTGGATCCTTCCCAAGCTGTCTTAGATTAACAATTGCTTTACCCAAACTTTTAATTATTTCTTCCATTCAAAGTTCATGTTGAGATGTTACTTTATATTGTTTGTAGGAGAATTTAAGAAAGTCAGGTAACTTCCTGCCTTATGACACCATCTTCCCAGAATCATCTCCTTTTAAATCTCTCAAAGTTGTTTAACTTTACATTTTTTGTAGGTGTCATATAAATATTTCTTCTAGTTTTGTTCACTTTCACTCATTGCATCAATTCATACAAGTCTTTCCAAGTTTCTCTAAATCTATCCTTTCTGTCATTTCTGCCCTCTTCCATTTGTCATAATTTGTTCAGCCATTCCCCAAATGATGGGCTTCCATTTTGCTTCCATATATGAAGTAGAACATAAAAAAGGATTGTGCATGAAACTATGGATCTCTATTCTATAGAACTTGCTTTTTTAAAGTGCATAAAAATTTCAATACGTATAGTAAAAGTATATTAAAATGTGACATTCAAAGTTATTCTGCTTGCCAATGCTTCTTCTTGAACTTCCTTCTGTTTTCTTCTGTGTCTTTTAAAAATGTTTCAATGGCCCTTTTTATTTCTTTACATTACCATTGCTAGTTTGCCCTTCCCCTCAAAATCTAGCCTCAAACCAAAAGCAGGAGGAAAAAAAACCTTGTAACAAATGTCCATAGTTAAGGAAAACAAATCAAAACAGATCATGTCCAAAAATATTCTCTCTTTCTGTGTCTTGAGTCCATCACTTTTCTGTCAAGAAGTGGGTAGCATGATTTATATCTTCCTTTGCAGACATGGTTGATTACTGTTTTAATCAGAATCCATAAGCTTGTTTTTCATAAAGCTGTTTTTCTTTTCTTTTTTAAAAAAAATAAATTTATTTATTTATTTTCTTGTTTACATCATTCATTTCCACAAGATTTTGAGTTACAAATTTTCTCCCCATCTTTCCCCTGCCCAACACCTCAAGACAGCCATCCCACTGTTATAACCCCTTGCCCAATCTGCTCTCTCCTATGTCCTCCCTCTCTCCCCTCTGACTTTCCAGTAGGGCAGGATGGATCTCCCTACCCAGTGCCTGTATATCTTAATTCTCAGTTGGATGTAAGCTGTTTTTCTTTATGATGTTTTTGTTATTGTATAAATTACTCTGCTGGTTCGGTTTGCCCACTCGTGTCAGTTCATACCAATCTACCCGGGATCCTCTGAAATGATCTCTTTTTTATTTCCTTATGGCACTATAATATTCCATTGCACTCCTATTACATAATTTCTTCAAACATTCCCCAATCTGTGCCATTTTTCCTATTAAAGAATAATTTTTCTAAGTGATCTTGGTTCTTAGTCTTTTGGAATACATGCATTCCCAAATATCTTCAAGTTTATCAAAGAAGTTTCTTACACAATACTGACTGTGATTCTTTGATACTTGAACTCTTTTGTATATACAGAATTTTTTTTCTTTGACCAGGAAACTCTGGATTTTAGCTATGATATTCTTGGGTATGTTCAATCTAAGATTTCTTTCAGAAGTCATTTTGTATATTCTTTCTCTTGTGACTTAGTCCATCTATTGATTTAGGCAGTTTTCATTTATTCTTTCTTGAAATACAATGTCAAGCCTTCTTTTGATTGTCACTTTCAATGAACCTGATTCTTAAATTCTCTCTTCTTGAGCTTTATGTCAGTTGTTTGTATACCTACCTACCTATACACACACACACACACACACACATTCACTCACAAGAGTATGTATTTGTATCTATCAGACATCTTACATTTTCTTAAAATTTTTCAATCTTTTTATTTTCTGCTGTTTCATGGAGTCACTGATTTTTTTTTGTTTGGTCAATTCTAATTTTCAAAGAGTATATTACTTGGGTGAGGTTTAACAATTTCTGTTCTAACCTTCTTATTTTTGTTCCAATCCTTTCCTTCAGAACTTAATTTTTATCTCATTTCATTTCTTCCAGATAACCAAGTGGTCCTTGTGGATAATGCATTTGTATTTCTTTAAGTATCTGTTTGCAGTTGTTATGGAGTTACTCTCTTCTTCTAGGTTAGACTTCTGAATGTTTGGGGATCTATCAAAATTCTTTACTGTAGTTATTGCCTTCTGTTTTTTCAAATCTTCAGTCTTGGTCCTTGAATTGGGCCTTTGTGCTAGGGCCAGACTCTCTCCTCTGATTTAATTTGGGATGTGCTGGTCAGCCCTGCCTGGTCTTGAGCTGTGTCCACTGGGTTATGCCCATCTCCCCCTCCTGAGGTGTACCGGTGCTGAACAATGATAGACGCCAACCCCATGGATCTTTGAGGTACAGAAGGTCACACTCTCGGGGCCTCCTGTGGTATCTTAGGACAGAGTAGGAGATATCTCAGAGCTCCTGGGTCTGGAGTGTCTCACTGAGTGTTGCTGTTCCCAGTTGCTTTCAATCTTTACTGTTCATTTAGGGAGCCGAGTTGTAAAGCCAGAGAAGTCTTCGGTAAAGAACAATTGCATGTTCAAACCACATGCACAGAGAAGCATGAAGAAGGTACAGCACCAAGTGCTGGATCTGGAGTTAGAGGCCCAGGGTTCAAATCCCAGCTCAGTTGCTACTCTGGCCTTAGGTCAATTCACCTCTTTTGGCTTCACTTTCCTCATCTAGACAATGAAGTCTGCACTAAGTGGTTTAAACTATAAATATAAAATAGATCACGCTAATAGATCACGCTAATAGATCACGCTAATAGATCATGCTAATAGATCATGCTAATAGATCATGCTAATAGATCACGCTAATAGATCATGCTAATAGATCACGCTAATAGATCACGCTAATAGATCATGCTAATAGATCATGCTAATAGATCATGCTAATAGATCGTGCTAATAGATCACGCTAATAGATCATGCTAATAGATCACGCTAATAGATCACGCTAATAGATCATGCTAATAGATCATGCTAATAGATCATGCTAGACAACAGAACCTGGAGTCAGGAAAACCTGAGTTCTAATCTAGCCTCAGACTCTCACTATCTGGATGACGTCCCTTAACTCCTATTTGCCTCAGTTTCCTCTTATGTAAAATGGGGATAATAATGCTAATAGTCCCCTATTCTCCGGGTTGTTGTGAGGATCAGATGTGATCATGTAAAGCTATTAGCCCAGTGCCTAGTACATAATAGGTGCTGTATAAATGTTAGCAATTGTCACTATTATTGTTTCGAGCTCTGATTCCTTATTATTATTTCCAGCTCTAACTCTTCTTCTTCATGGTCACCATCCTTCATCATCATCATCATCATCATCATCATCATCATCATCATCATCAATTTTCAGCTCTAAATGCCCAGGACCTTCCATCCTCACCCGGGGGTAGAAAGAACCTCGGAAAAGGCTGGCAGGAGGCAAGAGTGCTCAGAAGCCCCGCCCCCCGAGAAGGGGTCCGCCGCCTCTCCATTGGTGCCTCAGGCACTCCCGTTCTGAAAGACACCCGACTTCTCCAATCGGACAGCCCTCCCCCCATCCCCACCCCCGCCCCGCCCCATTCTGTTCCTTAGCAACTTGCGAAAGCGTCTCTTCCACCTTAGCAACGGGCGAGGATCCCAGCATGGCGGAAGAGGAGGAGGAGAACATCGCGCGGGCCGAGAAAATCACCCGGAGCCAGCTCGTCTTCCTAAATCTGCTGGACACGTACAGCAGCAAGAACATCGGGAAGGTGAGGGGGCTGGGGCGGTGAGGAGGGGAGCGCCGCGTGGGGTCCCAGACAACAGACCCCAAAATCTACCCGCGTGATAGTGTCCCCAAGGCTTGGCCGGAGGGATTGTGGCAGCTCCTGCCGAGGCTGTTGCAAAGATTGCCCCTGCCGACGGGTCACATCCTGCTGCCCCAAGGCCAGCCCAGGCAGCCGGTCTTACCACCTGCGGGCTGGCCCCGTAACTAATGAAGCCTGGTATGCAAAAAGACGTTTGTTAATGGCCCTCGGTCCTGGGCAGACCTTCCCACCTTCCTCTGCTTTTGCAGGAATGGAATCGCAAAAAGGACAGAAGATGCTATGATCACAATCCTGCTGGTCCTCTAAACATGAAGTCCCTGCCCAGTCACCGCACACCGACCCTCGGTGAAGGGCTCCACAGCTCTGAGCTGATCTTCTGCGTAGGGTTTAGGGAAGCGTGTGAAGAAGAATCATGCAGAGTCAGAAGCCATGAGATCTGCCAAGTGTGCAAGTGTTTGGTGCCTGCCTGCATAGTGTATAGGTGCCAGTTGAACCCATAGGTTCCCGACTTGAGGACCAACTTATCTATTCACTATGCTGCGTAGTAAGACATTTAAAGACATTTAAAATACATGCTTTTTGAAATGAATTGCAGTCTGCCAGGCTCTATAGGACAAACAGAGTTTAGCTGATACATAACCCCGTTCCCTACAGCTTAGTAGAGAGAGATGATATACATATACGAAAAAGGAAATGCATGAGAAATGCAAGAAGAATACAGTGAACAAGTCCAAGAAAGGAAAGGTCATTACTACCTAGGGGATATACCGAGTATAGACTGAGTAAGCTCCAATGGCTCCCTATCACCTACAGGATCAAATACAAACTCTTCTGTTTGGCATTCAGACCTCTTCAAAACCAAACAACGCCCCCCCCCCCAACTCGCTTACTCCACCCCACACACACACACTTTTCTGTATAGCATACACCTTTCTGCCCCCTGTACTCTTTGATCAAGTGAAACTGCCTGCTTGCTCTATGAACAAATTGTCTTAGGCAGTGTCTCAAGCCTGAGATGCTACCCTTCCTCATCTCTACCTCCTGACTTTCTTCAGGCTCCAGCTAAAATCCTACCTTTTTCAGGAAGTTTTTTTTCCACCTCCTTTTAATTCTTGTACCTTACAAGAATTATTAATTATTAATTAATTAATTAGTTCTTATTTATGCTGTGTGTGACTTGTTGGTACATATTTATCTGCTTGCTGTCTTCCCCATTAGATTGTGAGATCCTTGAGGGTAGGACTAATGTTGTGTATCCCCAGAACCTAGCAGGTGTTTAATAAATGTTTATTGACTGATTATTAATTAACTCCTTATCATCAAATCTCATCTCTTCCCCCCCCTTCTTCTCTGACTTCTCTGTAGCATTCAGCATTGTAGAATCACGTTGTCCCTAATTCATTCTCTTCCCTTAGATTTTTGGCGCATTTTTTTTCTTCCTATCTCCAGCTCCTTCTCTGTCTCCTTTGCCAGCTTAGTATCTTCCTTACACTTTTAAAAAATGTGTGTTCCCAAAGGGTCTGTTCTATAACATTTTCTCTTCACTCTACTTTAGTGACTTCACCCACTGCTTTGGTCCCAATTGTCACCTCTCATGCAGATGATTCCCAAGTCTGTACCTTCACTCCAAACTTTTCTCCATAGTTCCACTGCCATTGAATAGCTTCTTGGGTCACTCACCAAGGGATTTCAAACTTTATCATTCATCATATTCCACCTCAGACCTGTGCCTCCTGCTGACATATTTGTCTCTCTTAATAGAACAATCATTTTCTGGTCACTCAAGCTTGAAATTTTATTTATTTGTGGTTCTTCCCTATGTCAGTTCATTATATTTCTCATTTGGTGCCTCTTCTCAGCCCCCACAGAATATACCCTTAGTTCACACCTAGCCTCTTAGCCTCCTGTCTCTAGTCTAACCCCTCACTAACTCTTCCTCACCACTGTATCATCATATTCATGCATCCATTGTTTCATGTTACTTCTCTACTCAGAAACCTTCAGTGACTCCCCATAATTTGCAAAATAAAGCTTCAGTTCTTGACCTTGCAAGCATTTAAGGCCTCCCTCAATTTCCCTGTGTCTTATCTAAGCATTATCTAGCTTTTCCATGTCCTTCAGCTCACTGCTGAACAGATATAGTCTCATTAAGCTATCACCTTATTCCAGGAAGCTGTAACTTTCGTAATGTAGCCCAACATCATATTTACTTTTTTTGACCAAACTCTCTGTCCATTAAAAGTCTCAGATCTTTTTAAGACAAATTGCTATCTAATCTTAAAATCCAAAATGTAAGACTTTGTATTTATTCCTACTGAATTTTCTCTTTTCTGAAATTTAGCCTAATGCTTTCCCAGTGGTTCTCAAACTTCCTAATGCTACCACCCTTTAATACTCCTATGTGGGCATATCTACATGTGGGCAGACCCACCTGGAAATGGATAGAGGAGCATGTCTCGGTTCCTAAGACCATCAGAAATATGTGTTTTCCGATGGTCTTAGGTGACCCCTGTGAAAGGGCCCTTTAACCCCCAACGGGATCACAACCCACAGGTTGAGAACTACTGCAGACCAATGGTATTCAAATGATTTTGATCATGCACTTCTATCAGTAAAAAATTCTTGAGCATGCACCTCCAATATACGTATACCTATTTATTTTTAATTGACATGTGTACAACTCTACTAATAATTATGCATGTTATGAAATTTACACAGAAATAGATATTGAAAAGGGAGACAATAAAGATAAAATAATATTTGATCCTGAGGTCCAGTAGAGCCACTGGGATTTACAGAATAAGGAAGTGATAAAACAACACCCACATTTTAGGAAAATCACTGTATAGAGGTTGGATTGGAGAAGGGAGATACTTGAGGCAAGTGGAATAGTTATGGGACTGTTGCAGTTATTTAGGAGACAGATGATGGGGACCTGAGTTAAGGAAGTAGCTGTATGAGTGGATAGAAATGTTGGGAAGGGAGGGAGGTAGCCAGAGTAAGCATTTCTTGGGTGCTTAATATGTACCTGCCATTAGGCTAAGTTCTGGGGATACAAACAAGATAGTTCCTGCTGCCATTCTTATGGAGGAAGACAACACGTACACTAGAGCTAGGGAGCTGGATAGGGGTGGGGGAGGGAAGTCTGATGTGTGAGGAAGAATAAGGAATTAAATATGATGCCAAGGTTATAAACCTGAGACACTGGATGTTTATTGGTGTCTTCTACAGAAAAGGGGAGTTTGGAAGAGGGGAGAGTTTGGGAGGAGATGAAATACTCGTGTTCAGTTTTAGATGGAGTAGTTTGAGATGTGCCTGAGAAAGCCCATTTTATATGTCCAATAGACAGTAAGCCCTGTGAAGCAATAAGCAAATACCTTACAAAAGGCTGTTTTGCCAACTTCTTTATTTAATTGGACAAAGAGAACCCACCTGTGGCCCTTCCATTTAGCTACAGTGTCTGGGCATCATCTAGTGTCACATCTAGCATGAATACCAATATCATTGTGGTTCAGTTCCTTCACTAGTGTGACAGTTCATTACTTGTGGATGAGGATGTCATGTTAAGACTTTTTACAGTTAAATGAGTGTTTATAGATGTATTCAAAACTAAGATTCTTAGCA
>CM053595.1:200870-218649 GCA_028646575.1 Pseudocheirus occidentalis | reverse complement strand
GGGCAAAAAGGGGAGAAAATTTGTAACTCAAAACCTTGTGGAAATGAATGATGTAACCAAGAAAAGAAATTAAAATTTAAAAAACAAAAAAGAAAAGAAACCCAACAACAACAACAACAAAAACAACGAACTGGGACCAAAATAGAATGGGGGAAAAAGAACAGGCTCAATTGTCTTTGGGAAACTTCTGAATGACCCCATGCATTCCCCTGACATAAAAATACCCATCTTTTTTAACACCAATACTCTCCAAAATATTGTCTCCAAAAAAATTAAAGTTTAGGATTACCCAAATTGCAATGGATCACAAAAGATAATCATGAAAATGCTACAAAACATTATCAATAACAAACTGTACTGTCATGTAATGAGAGAAACCAATAAAGGTAGTAGGCAGTCCGTGCTCCTACTTACCTACTTACAATGTGTGGAGAGCCAGCCAAAGGCCTCAAGAAAGCTGACTGGAAACCCTACCCCTATTTAAGATTTATGGGAGAGGGGGCGGCTAGGTGGCGCAGTGAATAGAGCACCGGCCCTGGAGTCAGGAGTACCTGAGTTCAAATCCGGCCTCAGGTACTTAACACAAAAACCTAGCCGTGGGACCTTGGGCAAGTCACTTAACCCCAACTGCCCTCCAAAAAGCAAAAAAAAAAAAAAAAAAAAAAGATTTATGGGAGAACAAGGAAAAGACTTGCACAGGATAAGGTGAAGACTGGTTGAATGAAATCTGCACTGTTGAAAGGTATATAAAATTTGATCAGATCGTTGATCCCATACCTTATTTAGTTATCTTCCTTCAAGCTTTAACTCAGGTGCCATCTCATCCACAGTCTCCTTTGATTCCTTAGCTATTGCACTCTCTCCTTCCTCAAACATTGCTAGCGTTCTGTCTGAGCTCTCCTTTATACTCCCTACACTCTAACAGATAGTTTTGTTCATTTGTATCTCATCCCACCCCCACCCCAATAGAATGCAAACTTCAAGGTAGGGTCTATTTGGATACTATGCTGGTTGCTTCAATGCATATAAAATATGATGTGCCTTGAATATAAAAGGTTCCTTAAATAGAGACTCGATAAATAGTACTGAAGTCATGTACTAGTGTTGTCAATATTTATAGTATCAGCCAATTTAGTATCCTCATTAGACAAGCCTAACTGCTAAAATGTCTTTCACTGTTGGTCTTTATAGTGAGCAAATTCTGTCTGTCATTCATAGATTTCTTCTGCAGTTACATACTCTTCCTTACCCATTACTAAAAGTTAAGGTATCTGCCTAGTAGGTGAAAAGAGCCACTCATAGCCATCTACAATTCTCAGTTCTCCAAGTTAAATATTTTCAGTTCCTTCAAAAAAAAAAATCACTCTTCATATAGCAATGATTCTCAGACTATTCACCATTCTGACTGTCCTTTAATATTCCACTTGTTAGTATATCTCCTAGAACATCACATCTAGAATTCACTAACACAGAAATCTAGATACATTCAGTTCAATATGCCATTATTAAATACCTGGTATGTACCAATACCTTCCTAGGTATAAACAAAAACAAAAACAGTGTTTGCCCGTAAGGGACCTGATATAAAGTATGAGGAGCTGAGGTCAGAGTACAAACAAGGCCAGGGACTCGACAGGGTAAAGGTGAGAAAGGACAATATCTTAGGCCTAGGGGACACCCTGTGCAAAGACTCAAATAGGAGAGAACTGTCCCATATGAAAAACTAGAAGGTCAATTTTCCTGGAGTGCAGTAAAAGGAATTAATAAGTTAAAGATAGGCTGGGGCCAGATTGTGAAGGTCTTTAAACGCCCAAGGCATTTGTATTTTATCCAAGGATGTAAGAACCCAGCCATGTTAAGGATGGACTGGAGAGGGAAGAGCACTGGAGCAGAAAGATCAATTAGGAGACTATCACAATAGCCTGGGTAATGACTGGACAAAAGAAAACAGATGCAACAGCTGTTATAGAGAAAGACTCACCAAGACCTGGCCACTGATCCAAATATGGAGAGCAAGAGAAAGGGAAGCCATAAATAACCAAGGCAACGCGAATAAGAGTGTTCACAACAGAGAAAGGGAGACTTCAGAGGAGCAAGGAGCTTAAAGGGAACGAGACCCACAAGACATCCAGGAGGAAAGATCCAGCAGGCAGCTGGAGATATAGGTTTGGGTGTCATCTGCAGAGAGATGCCAGTTGAGTCCACGGGAACTGAGGAGACCCACATACAGGAGGACCTAGGACCTGGGACCAAGGCCTGGTGCACATCTGTGTACAGAGGGACAGGACAGAGAGGGTGGTCCAACCAAGCAGACTGAGAAGGATCAGTCAGGAAAACCACAAGAGAGCAGTGTCACAATCACCTAGGAGGAAAAAGTGCCCAGGACGACAGGGTGGTCAACAGTGTAAAATGCTGCAGGGAGCTGAAAAACAACCAGGACTGAGAAAAGGCCACTGGACTTTAAGAGATTTCTGACAACCTTGGAGAAAAAAAAAAGCAGTTTCAGTTACATAGTGAGGTTGGAGTCAAGTAGTTCAGAAGTGAAAGGGAGGTGAAGAAGTAAAGGAAATAATTGCGGGCCACCCCAGAGCACAATAGTACATATAATCAGATTCTTTCTTCCCTGAATACTATAGTTTTATTAATGCAGCCCAAGACGGCACTTTTTTGGAGCCATGTTAGAGTAATACTTCTTTCCAAAATGTCAAGTAAAATATAAAACCAGGATCCAACTTTTATGAACTGTCTAATCGTACATGTCTATATTATCTTATGCTTGTACAACATTTTTTTCCCCTCAACTCAATAAAAGACATTAATCTCTACTTTTCATATGACCTGATCCAGTCCATTTTTTTACATCTAGGTCTTTCTAGATTTAAAACATTTAATGATCCACAAATTCAATAAACATATCATCTACGTCTTTAAGATATTGAAATATATAGCAGTCTATAAAAATCTTCAATAAGGTTAAAAAGAATTTCTGGTGTTTAACCAGAATTTTTTAATTATATATAGTCAATTAATCATACAGCATGGCCCTGGAGTCAGGGGTACCTGAGTTCAAATCCGGCCTGAGATACTTAACACACTTACAAAAAAGCTAGCCATGTGACCTTGGGCTAGTCATTTAAGCCCAACTGCCCTCCAAAAAGTAGAAAAAAAGAAAGAAGAGAGGAGAGAAAGGGGAGGCACCTATAGGGGCGGCTAGGTGGTGCCATGAATAGAGCACTGGCCCACAAGTCAGGAGGACCTGAGTTCAAATCCAGCCTCAGACACTTAACACTCACTAGCTGTGTGACCTTGAGCAAGTCACTTAACCCCAATTGCCTTGCCATCACCCCTCCAAAAAAAAAAATGCACAAATTAATCATACAGCATATCCCTTTGAAAATCCAACAGGTTAAACTATTACCATAAAATACATTTTTTAAAACCCCAACTTAAAAAAACCATAATAAAATTAACTACAGCATTATATTCCAGTTTTAGTTACCAATATGAACAAGGTATTATCTTGAAATATGGAAGCATTTAGTCAAGCTTCCGAACTTGGAGAGCAAAACAACTAACCTACAAAACTTACACGTTAATATACTTTAAAAACTTAAAAGTATTCACTTTAACTTTTAATTAAAGCTTTATGATATTTCAGTTCTCGTATCTGCTTTCTGTAAGGCCAATCTTCAAAATAAATAACTTTATTTTGTGAAAAACAAAGGAAAAAATCCAAATATAATTTCTACACTGGTAGATTTAGAACAAGAGTAATATTCTCTGTACCATGGAAAATGAGTCTTTAAATTTATTATATCAGATTAGTATTTTCTTACTTCTGCAGAAAACTTTAAAGGAAAGAGTATGCTTACTTGTCAGGATTTTCCTTGGGTGCTGGAAATGACTGAGGATTCACATGAGCCAGTGTAATAAATTCATTCTTCTCCAAACTTCCAACCAGGATTCGGATTTTTGATTCCACCAAGCCCACCCTGAACAAATGCCACTTAGTATTACTGAAAGTCTGTTTACTTTTAAACAAAAATAAAAGTTAAGCAAGATGTACAGAAACAAAAGAATTATACCTAAAGTAGAAGCTAAGGTACTCTTTAAAAAAATTAAGAATACCAAAACAAGCATTTTAATGTCCCAAGTCAATCAAGAAGACTTTTTAGGCTCTACCTTAAAAGTTCAGGAAATAACATCTACCCTCTTTTAAAAAAAATAAATTAAAAACTTGACTAGAATTGGAAATTCAAGAAACTTCAAGACAACCAGCCTTTGTTCAGAACCTTTAAGGAAAAGATATTAACAGTTTAAGAAATAACTAATTATAAAGAGCTCAAATAATTATAAAAACAATAGTGGCAAGTAAAAAAACTAAACAGGTATTCGCAGTTACGTGGCATCCATTCACTAAAACAAAAAATAAAAAAAAGTGAGGTCTCATTCCAATGTCTGAGCAATTTGTGTCTTTAAAAAAAAAAACAAAAGTCAAACTGAAGGGCTTATTGAGTAATTCTTCCTATTTCATGTCCATTTTATTTTGATCTGTGCTTTATTTCAAAGGGTCATTTGGAAACTTATGGTTTCTTTTCTGTGAATCTTATCTTATACTCACCATTCTAGTCGCTGCTTTTCTGTTGGTGCACTTGCTAGAAGTACAATATAATGCCTTTGAAGATAAAGACAATACGCTATTTATTTTTATTTCTATGTCTGGAGTTGGATATTCAAGCCACAATGCTATAAGCTTCCTTGAATTGTTCTAACTTTAGAACAGCTAGCCTAAAAATCATTGCAAAGTGAAAATCTCTCTCTATGCACATTAATGGATTCTAGTAGTTTATAAATATGCCACCAAGTGCTCAAACTACAGGATAGTTTAATTGCTTCTGAAAGAGATACACATTAATAGATGTTATAAAACATTTCAAAATAAAAAAACTAATATAAATTGTAGGAAGAGGAATAGGGCATTTTGTCCCCTCAAAATTGTTTCAAAGCTATTTCATTCAACACATTGATTATAAAAGGGACAATGAAGAAAATACAGTGCTTTATGCAGACCTTACAACTAATTATGGAGACTGATAATAACTTAGAAAATGAAAATTATGTTCAAGTATTTTTAAAAATCTGATAAAAAAAAAACAAGCCTTACATAATCCAACTATGCAATTACATCCAATTCATAGATTATAAAGGTATTTTAATACTTCTAAAATAAAATCAAAAAGCTAAATTTAGAAACTAATATCAAACTAAAGTAGAAAGAAAATCTAGTTCCACACAGAATCAGTCACAATTCTTAAAAGTTTATTTTGACTGAATTATCTTGATCAACTATTTTGTTTTCTTTAAAGCCAAATTAATAAACATTGAAGTGCTCACTGAACTGCATTAATTGGTAACTTACTATAGTTATTAGCAAAAAGATTTTAACAATTACAGAATAGCATGTTAGAAATGTTAGAGACAAGATTTCTTCCAAGACATTTTATCACAGAACAGATTAAATTTAGTAAGCTAATTAGAAATCCCACCAAAATCAGTAGCATCTGGTCGTCTATGAAATAATTACTAGCCCTCTGCTTAAAAGATTAGCAGTGGTCAAAATAATATCCTGACCTATATTAGTTCTCATTTACCAAGAAAAATTGCACTAAATGGGATATCAAATCTTTCAAAGTGGAAAACTTTAATAAGTCTCTGGGCAGTCAAAAACAATTATTATAAAAAGCCACATTCTAAAGTTTATTTATACAGTTTCCTAAAAGCTAATGTAAAATCTGATTGCTTTTCTTTATATATAATTATAAAGATTGGTCATATGGTTTCCCAACCCACAGCAGATTAGGAGACTAAAGGGGGAAAAAAAAGAAGGGAAAAAATGAATACATTAAGTGCAATCAAAATTTTTTACAGCAGTTTGTCTGGCTCACTATTTAAACCTTTATACATAATTTTATGATTTATCATACTGACAGTGCACTCACACTGCAGTATAAATGCTTTAAGGTTTCCCTCCCAAAGCTCTATGTTTTCATCTTTTTATCCCCAATATTCTATACACAGTAATTGCTTACAAAAATATGTTCAATGAATAGCATGAGGGAGGAACTTCATATATGGGACAAAAATTTTGGTACATTACAAGTCAGGATAACTGAAATTCATAATGACTGTGAATCATCCAGGAAATATTATAGTCCTATTTTTAAAAAGGAAGAATGTACTTAATATCTTTTTAAAAAATACATCAAGAATGATTGAAGGCTAATCTAATGTTTGGTACTTGAACACAAAATTATATGGAAAACTGGCTTATTTTCTTAAACCTAATGATGATGGATAAATGAAGTCCTACTATGTGTCCATGCCATAAAACTGATAAGTATTTCAATTTACACACTGAGAATGATATAGAGCTGCAAACATCTAAGTACAAATGGACACAAAATTAAATTTTAAAATTATCTTTAGGCTATAATTACACTTTAAAACTTTAGAAAATAATCTTTGAAGTTAAATTTTAAAGTATCTAAGATGCTAAATATTAGATATTCCAACTAATGTATCGGCCTTCCCCTGCCTTTCCACAATGCAGACATACTGTCCAAAGGAAAGGCAAATGGTGGGATCATTTGTTCTCTTGATACTCCCCTCAAACACATATTAAATCCACACCCCACGTTTGGATAAAATCTCATTAAAAGGGTAGAAATTTACTGGAAACTACATCTGAATTGCTTTTATGTTAAAAATCTTTCAAAACAGTTTACAAAAATGACAGCAAATTAAAATTTTAGTGATTGAGTACTTGAATAATATGTACTGGCAAATCAAATGTCTCCAAAAAACATCTTAGATATCAATGTTTCAGTTGTTAGTTTGCTATATTAAAATTATTAATAAACAAGAAAACTTTCAAAAACTGGCAAATAAAAGTGCTTGGATGAATCAAGAAAGTTATCATAAATATGTCCAATCTAATCAATGAAAAGTGCAGTTTTAAACCCAAGGTTTAAAAGATTTTGTGGCAAATTCAAATTAGAACTTAGAATTGCAACTATAACCCAAAACACAAGTATTTTATCTTTAGGTCACAGTGATGCTCTCTCACATCAGCTGCCATGCCTCATACTGACAAATGTAGTAGAAATGTCATAAAAAGTGCTATATTAACTTTTCTTTTGTAATAGCCTATTGATTTAGTTTTTGTGACACACAGACTCTGAAGATAAGCATATTGTAAAAACACACAATGGACTGTTGCAAAATCCAAAATTGAGATATTAGCCAATAAAACCTGGATGTCTCCTCCAATTGTCTTTGTTATAAGTGCCTCTACAAAGATGTCTAGTTATCTTAAAAAGTTTCGAGTATAAAAGTCGGAACACATTTAATTTATCCTTACACTTCAATTCCTGATCCCTTCTTTATTAAACCATTTTTTGAGTTTTTTGCATATCATGTTTTTGTCTTTAAATATTTATTTTTTAGCAAGCCCCTTCCTTCACTGCCAGAGCTATCAGCTTATCTTGAACCTGAGGTAAAGTCCAAAGTTATTCCCAAAGTGGTATCTTTCTTAAAGTTCTTAAAGAAATGTGAGCCTCAATTTTAACACATTAAGTATAACTAAGCCCTTAACGCATTTAGTTTAAAAACAATCTTGCTAACAGTCAAATGTCTTTCTGCTCTCAAAAATAATTTCAAACAAAGCACCAAACATTTTGAAGATGCCACGAATCAATGCTATCCTTCACAGTTAGACACATAATGAATGTTGATAGGTTGGTTTCCTGAAAGTTTGTAAAGAAAGGAAACAATTCTGAAATTTTCTGGATGGTTGCCTTCAAATATAAACACTTGAATCTAATGAAGGTACACACAGTAAACTGTATTCTAAGGAAACAACAATAATGAAGGCTGCTAAACAAACCTACTTGGTTTAATTATGCTACTATACATTAGAAAAATTTAAGTTTGCCTGTCTCATTATTTGCTATATTTAACTGTTTTTGACATATTCTTAACAACTTGAGACTATAATAAAGAGTGCCTACAAACCTTATGTCACCAAGAGGTTCTTATTGTTGAACATTTCTAGCTCTTAGCTCCCTTTGCTAAAATATCTCTTAGAGAAGAATATCATAACATGGGAGAAATTCTGTGATATAACCAGGACACTTGTTATGATTTTAAACATTCAAGTTTAGATCAGGATTGTTTTTTATTATATTTAAGATAAATCCATATCACCAACATATGACATTTTTTGATCTAATAGATGAAAAAAAATTACAATTACTCATTAGAGACATACTTGATAAATATGTAGCAAAATGTGAATGCTTTCAGGCTGAATAATTTAGAAAAAGATAAATCATAACCTACTTTAAAAGCTATTATTTAATTAAACGTTCAAGGGACACCTATCAAGTTTTTTCCAAACAAAATTTTCTTTTAAAGGTATATAGATCTTTGAGTTCTAAAGAAATGATCAGTCTTTTGCTTCCCTAGCTGCATAAGACAAACTAATGAGTCCAATCCCTGATACATTAAACTTACAAAGTGCAAATTTGGGTGAATGTGGCTTCTTAAGAAGTTTGAGTGGCACCGCTACATGTTTATGACAAAGAATAATATTTTTTGTTGTTCTAACTGATTTGTACTGAATTAGAAAAGCAGTAGTACCTAAGCCTATGTCAAATTTAAATGGTCCTCAACAGTAAAAAGGGAGAAAAACTATACATGAGCAAAATTTCTAAAGAATAGGTAAAGATTACCATTGTAAATTATTTAAATTGCCACTGATAACACAATCTTCCAAATGCAATCCCCAGAACACAATTCAAGTGTTCTATTTTGCTTTTTTTCCATGCAAAAGGTACAGAAACAAAACACAGAGACATTATGATGGTCATCATTCTTTTTTTTAATTGGGGAATAGTATATTAAAATCTTGCTTAGATTATTACATAACACAATCCAATACAAGATCAGATGGTTAGAAAAGTTTCAAATCTTGAAAAAAAAAAAAAAAAAGAAAAAATGTGGGACTCTGTCAAAATTTCAGCTCAGGGCAAATAAAAATGCAGTCCATTTTTTTTCCAAGTAAGATTTATTATAAAACTTACAATTTTCATCAAAACCAAATACAATTAAATCAGGTTTCTGACCTGTACTAAAAAGGTATTAAACCATTAAAAGTTAAACATTTATGTTAAAAATATTAGGTCTTCTGGCTCCTAAGAAAACTTCTTTTAAATATCTGAAGGGACTTCCTCACTATGTAAAAATAAGGATGGGTAATAAATACAGCCTGCTGAAAACACTTAACAGTTGGCTATGTATTGAGCAAATCCATAAGATGTAATTTTACAAATTTAAGTGATTATAATCTTTCTAAATGTAAACTTTTAACAAGAACTTCTCTCCTCTAATAATCTTAGTTTTTCATCCATCATTCAGGAATACATAGCTTTCTATTAGCCTAAAATATCCAAATATTAAAAACAAATAGGAAAAAACCCACACATATTTAACATGTGTCTTTCTAGCCAAATCACTGACAATTTCTACTCATTAAGTGATGTCTTCATTAATGAAAGCTAGTTAAATTATTTGGCAACCAATTATGAAGGTTAAGTATTATCTTGAAAAGAAAGATGGGGGAAAAAAATACATCAACAAAAAGTGTTTATTATTCTAAATATTAGAGATTCACAGGAAAATGAGAACCCTCAAACCTAAATTCTATTGGAAGTTTCTCTAATAAAGTATCATATATACAAATATATCACTGTGAATATTAAGAAAGCAATATGTCTGCCATGCCTTAAAATACATACTTGTACTTTTGAAAGAAGTTGGGAGCTTCAAAAAGTTTGGACCACTCTGCCTTACTCAGCAAAATTTCATCTGTGATAGCAAGACCTAAATTAAAGACATATTAAACTTCTTTGCATATTTCACTATAAATATTAGCAATCTGACCATTTAAAAACCTTTATTACACCACACACATACATTATAACACAACTACATAATAACTAAATTTACAAAGACTTCCTCATTTTAAAATGACTAATTATCGAGGAAAAGCCATAAACATGGTATTTTACAAAATTTGGGGGTCATTACTGAATCAAGTCAGTAATCAACAATAAAAGCAATATTCTAATACGTTTTACATATGTAACTCCAAAAATTGATGTTCTCTACCTTAGAGAGAAAAAAATTTGTGTAGATTTCTTCCCTTTCAGATTTTTCTTCTATTAAAAAATGGTTACTGGAGACCTATGTATTCCCATAAAGGGCAACACAATGTGGAAAATCTTATTCTATGTTTTGGATTTCATGGTAGTTTTGGAGTTCTTGATGCAAAATGGAAGGTAATAGCCCCATTCTTGCCCAACTTCCTTTCCTTAAGGGATTTATCCTCCTGTTTAGTCTCTGCCTGTGGAAGAGACTACAAACTGTAATTCTACATGGCAACAGTATATTATCAAGGCACTAGATATGGCTTACAACAATCTACTGGAGTGAATAGACTACATTATTTAAAAATTAAAACTTTTACTATTTGTATAAAGTCAAACACAAATTGTGCATCTGTAAAGGATAAAGTATAATTAAACATAACACATTTAAGAAGTGAATTCTCTAAGATTGTAATTCTCTAGAATGTACTACAGTCCTTAAATAATCACAATGTTCTAGCTCAGAAATTATCATTTTAGACAATATCGTATAGCATAAGGCTAGTAGGATTATAATAGTGTTTTAAACTTTTGTATTTTTGAAGAAAAGGGTAAGGATAAAAGAACTTACCTTGTTTAAACTCCTCAACCATGACCATCCGTGTAGAAACGGACACATTGTACGTAGAATTCTGTTGTGGGTATGCTGGTGTAATTATAGGCATAAGATGGTACCTATCACTGGGGTTTACCTACATATAACAACAGCCAATCAGTTTCTTCAAGTACACATGCAACAGAAATTTGGAATTTAATCCTTTTTGATAAACTGAACAATGATCACTTTTAATTGTATTCATTGTTGAAGGTGAAATCAAGAAAATGCAGGTCACTTAGCCCTGTTTTAAAACTGTTTATAGAGTACCAGAGAATAAATCTAATCTATCAGTCAAAGGTTCAATATAAGTAAATGATCATGTTATAGTAAATTTTTCAGGAGACACAAATGAATATAGAATATTAGACTAATTTAGAATGGTACCCGAAAACAAACTTGCTTATCAAAAAAGCTGAACTGTACTTTAGGTTCAATGACAAGTTCATTTTCATAAAAGTGCTATTCTACCTTCACACCATTACTAGGAACAAAGTATCTAAAATGAAAAGATAAACTTTGTGGATCCTAATTCTTGGGATATTAATATGGTATTCAAAAATAAAACAGAAACTCTCTCCTCTCCCAAACCATTATGCTTTAAGGTTTCCAAAGGAAAGTTTTAATATTTAAAAAAACAAAATTAGAGCCATGTTCTTAAACATATTCCAGAATCAAAGAATGTAAGAACTGGAGGGAACAGAAATGATCTGACCCAACATTTGAATTTTACAGATGAGCAAACTGACGCCCAAAGAAAATCTTGCCCCTGGTTAAAAATAAGTAATAAATGGCAGAAATCAGACCTACAACTCAAATCTCCTTACTCCCTTAGGCATCCACTACACTTTGTTGTGCCATATTATAAATTTAACATAAAAGATCAAAGAAATACTTCAGTTAATACTGCTCATGTTAGCTTTGCCTTTTAAAAATGTCAGTAGTATTATTTAAAGAGCCAGGTCTAGAATTAATGTTGAGGAGGTGAACTGTCTTTTTATCTCAAATCTAAGAAGCTGAAATGCAACTCTATTTACCTGTGACGTTTGAAAGTTTTTAAATATATTTAGCCTTTTTTGATCATAAGAAACAGAAAAAAGTTTTAGATGCAACGATAAGACCAGCAAAATGAATAATGGCACAAGATAAAACCCATTAAGATAACCCACTAGATAAGCCCCATTAAGTTATGAGTTATTTTTAAAAATCAATTAAGTCTCTCATTCTGAGAACCTGAATTTTATTTTTTTAATGAAAATGTCAAAATGATTATTTTCTCAGCAGTAATAACACCCCAAAAGAACTAAAATTAAAGCTATTCCTTAGTTCAAACACATTAATGCAATTTCCAGAAACTCAAACCAACTGCAACAATTATATCACAAATGCTTAAAGTGATACTTCTTGAAAGTTGTCACATACTAAATGATTTTGTCAACAGCTTCTGCATTACAAATCAGTTTTAACAAAATGTTTACATAAAATAAATACAGGGAATATTTTTAGAGCCTTTTATTTTGTATTCTTGTGCACAGATGCCCATACAACTTTTACTTACATACTTACAATTATATGATTAAGTATATAATGCAGGCTGCAAAGCTCTCACTGAAGTCAGCTAAATTATAGGGCCATTATGGCTGATGTTATAATGAAGTAAATTGCTGAAAGAACTGCCAACAGTCAGCTACACCCATAGATACCTACAATATGAAGTCTCCATGGAGTTTCTTTAAGCAGTCGGTTTTACTTTTTACTGTACAGTGTGAATTTATAGGGGAAAAAATAATACACTAACCCTTGGGTCCCATACAGGCAAATTAAGATTGCATTCTTCGGGCTGTTTCAATAGCACTGGATTTGGCCATTCCCTGTTTAAAAAGATCGTAGCACTCGATAAGACTACTGGACAGCACCGTCTATATGTTTTTTTAATAACAAAGTACTTTGTGAAATGTGATCCTTCTTCATTTTGCCCTCTTGACAAATCAAGAGATGAAAGACTTGTTATTTTTTTCTTCAAGTTAAGTCTATGGAAGGCGGCTTCTTTCTAAACTATAGAATCACAAGAATTATTGGAAAAATGTCCTACATGCAATTGTAGCTCTGAAATGGCTATATACTGATGACAACCACTTCTATTGCAAAATATCTTCAAATGTTCTTCAGATCAAATTCAACCACGAAACAAGGGAAACCCACCCTTTCAGAAAGAAAATCTGTTCTTTATTCTACCTGAATCCAAAGGCAACTGGAAAACTGACAGCTAAGGCAGCATGATCAGTTCTAAAGAGTGCACGTAACAAACAAAAGATTCCCCGCTACAGTGCATAATATGACAGAGCACTGAGAACTAGATGAAATTTCTATGTAGTGGGACCCCTTCTTTAAAGTCAGATACTTTAAAATGAGTTACAAATTTTAGCCCATTTAAAGGCTAGACAGAGGGTGTTTCTAAGATTTATCAGCATTGTTATAGCAACTTCAAACATATTTGACTTGAAATGTGTTTCAGTCTAAATAAAAAAATCAAAATGAGTAGGAAAACAGGTGACCACATACAAATGCAAAAGGATAAACCCCATGACTTTTATATCAATAGCAATACTTTAAGGGAATGATGAAAATGAGTTTATTAAAAAAAATCCAATGAAATTCCGTAAAACAAATGGAATAACTACCTTCTTATGCCTTAAACATTTCAAAAATTAAAAAGTAAAGTCATTAAATCCATCCATAGACAAAATAACTAAAAAAAAAAAACTAGTCAAAATTTCTTCTAAAAAGAACGTTTATATCATATACACATTTTAAAAGGTGGAAAATTTTATTAACTATCTGAGAAAAGTAAATCTAGAATAAATGACTAACTTTTCACATGTCAAGAAATTGTTCTGTTTACATATATTTGTGAATGTACTCTTCTTATATGCTTCTTGTGTATGTTACACCATCAATATTTATTGGCAATTAACTGGTTAGCTGATTGCTCCCCAAAATATACAACTTTAGAGGTTCCAAAGTAGAGAAAACAGGGGGAAGGTTTTCTCCAAAAGTTAATGGATATCTCAAGTCACCATTTTTATTTGATTAACATGACACTCAGGTTAAAATTAAAGTGAGAGTTTATGTGGAGATGACTTTAGTGTTGAAATAATAAACACATCGCTAACCTGTCTCAGTCTTTTTGGGGGAGTATGGGAGGGTACTGGCAATGGGAAATGAAATGGAGCTTAGGTTTTTTTTTTAAATTAACACAAATTTTGGGTCCCCATTAAACTAAACTGTTAATTATGCATAATTTTAAAATCTGAAACCAGTTGCAGAAGTATCATAGAAATAAGACTAAACTTCAGTGTCTACAATCAATTTTATTTTAATATAATCTAAACACATACCATTTAGAAAATACCAAGAAAAATTTATGTACAAGAGTTGATGCTATTGCATTTGGATAAAGCTGGCAAGTTCTTGCTACTAGCATAGCCCAGGAAACACCACCGAGGAAACCTAATATATTGGAATAGATGTTGTGGCCTGTTGATAAGGGAAAAACAAAAAGCAAGTTACTAGGGAACAAAACATACTTCATTTTAATTAGCTAACCAGCAAATTTTGAACTCACGTTTGGCCCAAAGTTTGATAGCTCTCAGAGTTAACCTGAAGTTGTCAATGTTTGGTACTAGATGTAAAATTTCATCAGTTACCCTGCAACCTAATGAACAGAAGGGAGGGGAAAAAAAACACATGTTCAGATTATCAAAAGTTCATTTTAAAATTTTAAACCCATATATTCAAAATTTCCTAGGCCCATAACTAAAAAACAAACTTAAAAGTCCTCTTAGATCATTTTATATGTGGTAAAGTAAAACATAAGTTTAGATGATGACATAATCTAAGAAAAAGCCCGACACATTGGATTCTGGCCATAAAATAGGGGAAAAAATCCAAACAACCTTTACTATTGAACTTCATGTTTCAGCTCATAATTGACACTTGTTAGTCCCATTAAAGAATATTAACTATAAGGGATGCATCAACTAAAGAGGTCCACATATTTAAAAGTTATTAAGAACAACGTGCTCTACCATTATTACTTGAATACTTTAATTCGTCTTCCAAGTTAAAGGTATAATGATGTATTAAATCCTTCAGATGAAAAGGTAATGATCAAGTGGTTTTTTTAATTAGATCATACTGTACACACTCTCCAGCACTACATATTAATCTAACTTCAAAAAAATACTGAATAATTAAAAAAAGACAACTATTAATGCACCAGAAAATTTCAAAGAACTTTCTTATTTGATAAGAAAAGTGGATCTGATATAAGCGTTTCACATACCATTAAGACTTCTTATGCATCTAATATCTAAATTTTTTAGCAGACTGTCATCACGTAGGTCCAAATCTTCAGGAATAGTTTGCAGTGCTAATCTTGCAAACAAAATATCAATCTAAATCAAAACAAAAAGTAATCATTCCACATCCATCAAACTACAGAATTTTGTTAAAAAGGTAATTTCCAGAACACACAGAAAATGATTCTTCTCAAAGTCTGTGCTACCTCATGACATAATAACCCTAGTAATGTCCTCCTATTACTCATAAGAAGAAAGTTAAATAATTCAAATATAGGTCCTTCTTTCCAGAAAGTGTTAAAACACAGTAATGGGTGGTTCAAATGATATCTGCAATTTGTAACTTATGAATCTGACTGTGCATAAAATTAATTATCTACACTGGCTTAATTTCAATGGTGAGCATGTTACCCAAAAAAGTTTAGCATATTGCTTATTGAATAATTAAAAATAGTAAAACAATGTTCTACAGATGGGGGAAGGGAATTTTCAGAATGATAAAAAAAGTACAACATTCCTATTATTGCTTTTGAGACACTATTATATTTACCATAAATTATATGCAATCCAAGTAGCTGGAGAGTCAGGTCATTTTAAATAAATAAGATTAGGATAATACTGAAATGGTAAAAGGGAACTGTAGCCATTTCAAGATGATAAGATTAAAACTACACACTGAAAGACAGAAAATTACTGCTAATGATAAGAATGATACTTTGTCCTAATGCAAATGAACAGAAACTAACAGAAGTCATTTTAAAGAACAGAGATAAAGCAAAGATGAAGCTGTCAAACACATGGTAGAAAAGAAACACTCATCCCAAATCTAAAATAGGAAATCATTTTCATTCCTCTGCGGCCACACAACTTTTGCAGTATAATAATCAGAGACATCAGAGACAAAAAATAAGACATATTTTAGACAAGGGAGGTTTTACAGACCATTTAAGAGGAAAAATTTCCATCTACAAAGCCCTCAATTCCAAATATAGAGGAATTCAGTAAGATATCTTCTTAAAACTGGTCTTAGGTCCACTTTGCTTGTTTCAAAACACACACACACACACAGAGTAAGAAATACAGAATAGTCTAATGGCTAGAAGATTAGTCAGGAAGTGTTCATGGTCAGCCTCTGAAACATACTAGCTATTGATTATGGGCATGTTTTAAGCCCTCTCTGCCCCAGGAAACCCTTTAAAGCTAAACTGCATCAGAGAGAGTTGCCGTGCCTGGAATTACAACCAATGAAATTGCGGGCTGGAGAGGAATTACTCCCCTTGAAGTTGACCTATAATTAGCAACAGCATAGCTATCCTAAGACCTTTAGCATGACACCCTAATTATGTACTGGAGAGCTGAGATATAGAACATTTTGTGTGTATTAGCTGTATTAAACTCTTCCAAATATATCTTATTTCTCTATAAAGTGAATAATTACTTACAGCAATACACCATTTAAACAGCAAGTGATATCCCACTTCCAAAGCCCTGTCCAGTACAGAAATTTAAGTATGATAGACAGGAATTTACATACTTTTTCATAAAAGTATTTATTTACTTCAAATAAGGTGAACTTGTTATTTTCACTTACTCAAATACTTTCAAGTTTTGCTGGGAAAACTTCAGAAATAGTCAATAAGGGAATAAAACATTGAATTTTTACACTGTTTGATTTTCTTAGTTTAAGGGGTGGGGAGAATGAAGGAATCGATATAATTCCATTGTGCTGAGAACTTCCAATAAGGAAACACAGTTTACTTGTCTAAGAGGTTAAGTGACTCAGTCAGGATCAAATAAGTTAATAAGTGACTCCATATCTCCCTTCTGACTACCACCTCTCAGAATGTCTGGCTTCCTTCAGAGCTCTGCTGAAGTCCCACCTTATAAATGAATCATTTCTTAATTTCCATACATTAGTGGTTTTCAATGACTGTTCAACAGCAAGCTAGGTAGGCTGTGAAATTCTTTTCTGAAGTCCCACAGAGAACAGTCAGGCTACCAGTTTGGCTAGATTTGTGTAAAGTATGTGTGAAGGGGAGATGAAATGTAGTACATTAGAGCCAAGTTGGAAAAAAAAGTTCAAGGCTAAACAGTATTTGATCCTAGAAACAATAAGATATAACTGGAGTTTTTAAGTAAAGAGAAAGTGTAGGGGGATGGGAGATTGAAAGCATGGTTTTCTAATCTTTCAGTGAATGAGAAATCAAGGCCGACACTGAGCTTATGAACCTGAGGTGAATGGGATGATGGTGCTGCCTATGACACAAAGACCAAAGTTCAGAACTTGGACGGGCATGAGGGAAAAAATAACAAGCTCTATTTTGGAATATCCTGAGTCTATTAAAATGCGAGGAAGAAAGAAATTCAGAAGGGGACAGAGGCAGATCGGTGCTGTTAAATATATAAAAATTTTAGATGGAAGTTCAGTCTCATATATGACCTTTCTATTCTTTAGGAATGATTGTCAAATTCATTTAAAAATTTTTGTTTCGAGGGCGGAGCCAAGATAGCGGCGTAGAAGCAGCAAGGTCCCGCAGCTCCCACACCGCCACCCT
>CM053595.1:154885-200370 GCA_028646575.1 Pseudocheirus occidentalis | reverse complement strand
CAGGGGCTGGGATAGGGAGAGCCCTCCTGCCCTACCAGAAAATAGGAGAGCAGAGCAGGGGAGGGACTTTACAGTGGGAATGCTGTTATGGGGTTGGGACAGGAGCAAGACGGGGAGAAAATGTGTAATTCAAAAAATGTAATGAAAATGAATAATGTAAACAAGAAAACAAATAAAAAACTAAATTAAAGAATTAAAAAAAAATTTTTGTTTCAAGATCATTGACAACTCTGGAAATGGCAATTTCAATTGAGTGAGGAAGGAAGGCAGGAGCCATAGTGCAAGGGGTTGAGAAGTAAGCGAATAGAAGCACACAGGTAGACATTTTATTCTAGGAGGGTAGTTGTAAAAGGGAGGAGAGACACAGGACAACAGCTTGAGGAGACATAAAGAGTTTTGAGGGTTTTATGTCGAGGTTAGCCTTGGAAGAAGAGCAAAGATGTCATCAAAGGGTCAAGACGTAAAGAGGAAACTCACAGCAAATGTCCTCATGTTTCTCAGTAAACTGTGAGGTGAAGGCTTCCATTGAACAGGCGAGGGAATTGCACTGTATGCAAGGCTTTCTTTCAGGGAGGGGAGAAGATGTATAATACCTTCTGTGACCAGCATGATGAAGAGAAATCAATGATGGAAGAGTCTGAGGGTTATCTCGTTATAATAAGATAAGGTAACAAATAAGACCAGGTAATACAGATCTGTAACTTACCCAGTCAGCAAGGTCACACGATTTCCTGTAGCTTAGTCATATAGCACACAGGTAGGAATAGAGGACAAGATTAATCCATAATTGGGGTTAGCAAGGCATTAGTTGCAATTCAATAAGATAAAAAGGGATTCAAGCATATAAAAAAATCACAGAACTGACAGTTCACTAAAGGGCTGAGCCTGGGAAGGGAAGAGAATGTAGCCAAAATAAAGACAGTGACCTGGGCAAGTAACGAAGGGTGGCAGAACTCGAGGTCAGAGCTAAGACAAAGAATAGATTTAGGCAAGAATAAGGCATTGGATAGAGCTGAAATGATAGGTTATGATTTAATAAAACAATTGCAGAACTCCTGATTATGTAAATGGAACTGTGGGTGATGACGAGATTGTAGGTGAAAGCAATTCTGTGTGTGGAAGAGGTGAAGTATAGAAGCTCTAACAGTTAAATAAGCTGAGGAACTAGATTAGGGGATATGAGGGAATACCAACATTTAAACTGACATCCTATACTCTAAGTAGGACTCAAGATGGCAAAGACAGTAAACTAGGAACTGAAGTAACCACGAAAGGAAAAGGATAACCAGTCAAGGCTAGCAGAAAGCCACTAGGATCTGCATTGAGTGATAAATTTGGATATCATGGATCCCAAAGAAGGTGAGGCTACTGAGTGATGGCACAAGAAGGAACGTAAGTAGCAATGGAGAGCTAAGAATACTCCAAATGTCAATCCAGGAACCTGTGGTGTCTTGAGCATAAGAAAACATACAACTGAAAAGGATGGACAGGGATGCAGTAATGTTCAGGGAGAACCAAGAGTCAGTAAATAAATGCTACAAGTCATAAAGGAACTCTAAAGGAAGAATGTAAAGTAAAAGGAAGCACAATGCAAAGAGAAGGTAGAGCTGGACTGGGATATTACAGGTCTAGAGTTGAGATGAGTGAGAATAAGGGAAAAGGAAGCAGTGAGAAGTGGATGGCTGACTCTTACGGAGCAAAGGATTCAGCAGTCGCTGGGATGAGAAGAATAAAAATCAGTAGAAGTTTGCTAATAGAGGAAGAAAATACAGTCTAGGAATGAAGCAACCAACTGAACTTTCCTATTATTATTTCTAGCCATACTTTACTAGTTTTTAAATAAAAAGATCAAATGTTACATAGAAAAAAAAACAAGACATCCTTGTAAGTCAAGCATAACTGCCACTATTTAACAAATCTGTTTTAAAACTATACATGGACAATCTAGGCAGCGGCTTCAGTGTTATATGGTAAAGAGTTTTAAATAATATGTTTCTTATTTTCTAACATCAATAGCTTTCATGGTAGATTACAGTCTCTAAAGAATGTTAAGAAATAAAGAGAGAACATAAGCTCTTTGAGGGCAAGGAATATTTCACTGTCATATTTATATCACCACTGCCTTGAACACAGTAGATACTTAAATTCTTAATTACCCAAAGGACAATGGAAAAGTATATAATGGGCATGAACAGGGTAAAACATGGCACAATCAAGGAATTGTCACTAAGTGCTTAAAGGGCACTGTCAAAGAAATGTCTGAGAAAAAAAAAGACAAATTCCTTATGTATACAGGAAGAGAAAAAGCCAATCCATGTTTCACTTGCATCTATCTGTGTGATGCAAGAGGGCAGCTATGTGGGGCAGTCAACAGAACATTGGCTCTAAAATCAGGAAAACTTAAAATAAAATCTGGTCTCAAAATACTAGCTGGATGGCCTGGGCAAGTGACTTAACCTCTATCTGCCCTAATTTCCTCATCTGTAAAATGAAACCAATCATAGTACCCATGGCTCAGGGTTGTTGTGAAGATCAAGGGAGACAGTGACTGCCAAGTGCTTACCACCGTCCTGCCACATAACAGGTACCACACACATAAATGTTAACTGTTATTATTGTCAGTAGTGAGTGAGTTGATTATGAAGATGGTAAGGAAGGTCCTCACAACATTATGCGCACCACTTCTCGTTAACATATGGCAGAGATATGGTAAGAACAGAATGGAATAGGAAGGTATGGATGGACTGTAATCTATATCACTCCAAGCAGTGCTCGTCACCAGTGAGATCACAGAGGTACTGGATAATAAGGAATAGCATTAAGACTGACACTGTTACCTACCACCAATTCAACTAACTCCTGCAAATATAGAAAGGCAAGTACAAGAGTTTAAAAGCTGTATTAATGTACATCATCACCCAGTTCATTAATCCTAGTCTCCTTAAAGTAAACTTACTTCAGTTTCACTCGTGTCAATTATTACAGTTATACTAGAGACATAAACAGAGACAAAGTCAAATTAAAATTTTACTTTACCTCTATACCATCAAAACAGAGCTTGATAACTGGTACAAATGCCTCTTCAACAGCCTAAAACCAAATTGAAAAATTTCAGGATCTGAAAAACCATATCCATAACAAAACGGTAATTAAATTTCAACAGTATGCTCATACCAAGTAAAATAAGAATTATTTGGGGGGCACTGGAAGAGGAAAGGACAGAATCACAACATTACATTGTATTCTAACTATAAAAATAACTAGCTGCTACAAATTAGTCAGATAACAGAGGTTGCATTTTAATAGAGCTGCACTACTCAAATAATCCTGTATATCACTAATGTATGACTGAAATTCTCTGTTCCTTAAAATGATAAATTTCATCCAATTAATAGATGCATTAAACTTTACCCGTAAATCTTTTACTTCTTCCTGTAGCTTCAATTTTTCATAGAATGAGGTGAAAAAGTCACTTCGGTCAACATGTCTTGGTGCAACACACAATGCATCAATATCAGCACCTGAAAGAATCAATCCATCACATGCAAATAGAACTTCAGGGAATGGTACACTCTAGATCAAGGATTCTCAATGAAGAACTTGCTCATTTCTTTTTCTTATTGTCCTGATTACTGCATTTCAATGTAATCGGCTTCCTGGGCAATCCTATGTATTGTCTGTATTTTAAAACATTACTGTGCAATTCATAAATTTCACAAGACTACCAAAGGGGACATGGCACGAAAAATGTTAAGAATCTCTTCTCTAACAGTTGATTCAGCTGATGTAGACAAGCATTTTTCAAAGAAATATAAAGTTTTAACACTAAAATCATAGCAAACTTAGAGGCTTTGATCAACTAGAATTTTCAGGATTTCACAGCACCTCATTACAATCTATCATCACTGTACATGCAAAACTCAGTATGAAACCAATCATATAAATTTTGCAATGGCAGAATTCAAAAGTTTTACACACACACACACACATACACACACACACACACACACACTCTCTCTCTCTGATTGTTACTGAAGTAAGGAATTCTCAGGAAATTTCCCTCAACGTAAGACACATAATATTCTGCAACTTTAAAGTTCTTAGAGACATGCCTAGGGTACTGAGAGGTTAAACCCCGTTTGAGACAGAAGGACTTGAACCTCCTAAGTCTTTCTGACTCTCCTAGGCTGGAACTGTATCTATTATATCACAATGAAAACACATACATCATAATGCAGATAATCACCAATTTTTCAATCATTGCCTCTTCTTACAGAAGAGACAGGCTGTCTCCTATAGAAAGTCTGGGATGGCTGATGATACCATTGGGGGGTAAATTGTGTTTAGGTGAAAAGAATCATCAATAAAACCAGAAAACAGGGGGTAAAAGCTATGAATTACTGTTTCATTCAATGTTCTTCATAATATAGTCCACATTATTCTTTACTACCCTCTCCTCAAAATCCTTACTGAAGTCAGATCACCTCCTTGGTCCAGGGGCCAGAGAAACAGCCCTGAAGTCAGACATAAGATTCAAATATCCCCTCTAATGCTAACAGCCCAGGTGTTCTCAGGCAAGTTATTTAACCAGCCAGGACTTCCGTGCCTCATCTCTAGAATATAAAGACTGGATGTAAAGCCCAGCTCTAGATAGACAGTACTGTACTGTCAACTTAGCCATGACATACAATCCAAATCCTCACTCATGCCTCTGATACTCCTGGATCAGAACAAAAAGACTGCCTCCTTACAGAAAACCTTTCCCCACAATGTTAGCCTATAGTGAACTATTCCTTCTCTATTTCCAGTTGCTCACCAGCTCCTCATCTCAACTATCTCAGTTACTTGTCTTACCTCTCCAAGCTGCCAGATCCTTATGAATCAAGAATATATATAATAATATATATTATATATACAATATATACAATATATATAATCTTATAATATATAAGTATATATTATAGTATATAATAGTATATTATAGTATAGTATATTAAGTATAGTACACCCTGTGTACTATAAGAGGATTCCAATCAATACTGATGAACAGCTAACAGCAATCTATAAAAGGTCAATTGCTATGTCATTTTTCGTTACCCCTTCCTAGCTGAGCAAAGGGAATACTGTTGGTGGACTGTAAAGTATAAAGGAATGATCTTGAAGAACATTCACCCCTACCTATTTATAAACTAACACAACTATAAACTCATCTCTCAGCCTCATTCAAATTCTCACTATGGTACACAGGGATTAAAGTGATATTTTTTTTCCCCAAACAAACAAAAACAACCCCCAATACACAATATACAACTGTCTCCAAGTAAACAAAACAACTTTTACCTTTTGTATGAACTCCTAATCTGTAGGATCCAAATGTAAAAATTTTTCCTCCAACATTTTCAATTACAGACTGTGGAAGATTCTATTAAAACAAAAGACATAAGGTTATCTTTCAAATGTAGAAGAATGAAAATTATTTTTGATCTGTGCTTTTCAAATAAAGACCAAAAAAAGTTTTAACACAGACTTGGATCTGGGAGGTCTTCAGGGCTCCTACAAACTGCAGAGTATAAGCTCTATAAATTTATATGCCCTTCACACACTAACTTTCAAAACCCTTCAGAAATTTCACTTTTCAAGATATACTCTTTAATTTATCAAGCCCCTGTGACTAAAGGCCCATGCCAATCAAAAATTTGTTTTTACAACACAGATATACACATAAAGTCCTTAATGACTACAGTATTCAATTTTGAATGTTAGCATTCTCCACATTTAATTGCAATGCATTCCTAGAAACAATGTCATTAAAAAAAAACCCACAATACTGTAATACAGACCAGCTTCTCCCATATGAACAATGTAATAACTAAGCTTACATTCCCAAATGACTAAAAAGTAACTAAATAAATTAGTCAAGGCACCACAAGCCTTTTAATAACTATTTTATGCACCATATCCTATAAAAGGCACATGTGCTCTATTATTTTCCTTCTCCCTTCCTTTCTTCCCTTCTCCACTATGTGCTTGTATATGAATATTTATGTGCATATACAGACAGTTCTTGCTTTACATAAATTCACATTAAACAAATTCAACTTTACATAAAGAATTCTGAAAGAAAAACACATTCCAAAAAAAATTTACATTAACTTTACAGTGTTGTAAATGTTTGGTCTCTCTGCTTTAGCCCCGTGGCTCAGCGCTGCGTGGCCTCCCACCTCCACTCCAAATAACAAACAAATGCCTCCCAAGTTAAAGTAGAACTGACATGTGGAGAGGCTGCCACCAATGCACCATATTTGGGGAGTCAGACGGAGGGACCTCAACTTGAGACCTCACCTTTGCACAACTATGCCCATCCATCCAAATGTCAGGCCCCTGCACAACAGCGTCTTCCATTCATCTGCAGTCAGATACCATGCATTGTCCCTGGGCCCCAGTATTCCTTCTCCCGTACTCGCTTCTCTTATCCCTGACACTCCTTTGAATGGTGTCAGCCCCTCACTTCAGAGAATCATCCCCTTCCTTCATCACTCTCACCCTCCCAAATGTCTTTGGGAACTGAGAAATGTGGACTTTGAGAACTTTGAGAACTGTGGAATGGTCAGCTTACATAAAGTGAGGGAGAATGTGTGTGCACACACGCACACAACTGTCAATTATACAGTTAGAAATTCCTTATTTCTGTTACCCATAATGCAGCTGAAAAAACTCAGAATTTCCTACCTTGCTTACAGTCAATACCTGTTATTATCCTTTGAGATCCTATTCTAAGTCTTTATTTTTGTAATAAGCTATAACACGGGTAAACTACCTCAAGAAACTAGTCACCATTTTAAATACTGATTCTATGGGTAAAATGTCCTGTAGCAAGAAAAGAATTTGGAAGACTGCTGAATGCTGATACTGCTCCAGCTTTGGTTGCATGTGTAATGCTCTCAAAAAAGGACTAAGGTTACTGAGAAAATAATCTCCTCATTAGATCAAAGTGTGCTATGATACCTGGTTGTTTCTATATGTCTTAAGTTGGGTGACTATAACTCAAAGACCATCTAGTAATAATTTCAAATTTAAATGCAGGACAACCTAACTTCAAGAAAACTAAATATATGAAAACACAAACATATAAAATGGAACAAATAAGAATTATTTACATTACGAATGCTTTACTTCATAAATGGAGGGTTGAAAACTTGGTTCAAAGAGCAAGTCCCCATATTACTTACAATTATTTTATTTATATGACTTTTCAACATAGCCATCGTTCAAAGTAAGGTATATGTTGTGCAATAAATAAATTTAAATTCTGAAATGCTTTAGTCAAAAATATTTCTAATCCTTAAGCTGGAGTTGAGGACTTAAAAATTACAACAATCCAGTTATAAATTTTTATATCAAGAATCCAGAATGGACTATGAAATTAGCCATGAGACAATTTTTGGTCTCCAATTTAGTTAAGAGTGTTTTACAAATCTGAATAATAAAACAAGCATATTGTTAATATTATTATACAAAACGTATTACTAAAGTCTTAAAATGTCCATACCTTGCTTTCACTGATTTCCCGTATCCATTCTTTTACCAGGTTATTTAATTTTCCCAAAATTAAAATCCTGTTGAGAAAACATTTTCTCTGTATTATCATTTAAATTGCTCATCATTCAACATCATCACTGATAAGTCTAAATCCCAAAAAACCTTTTCATAGAATAGTTTCAATAACTAGTTTTCCTGGACTTATGCCTTATGTTCTCTGACATCTAGGTTGTGTCTGAAAGACATTACAAATATTTAAGAGATCAGCTGTGTATTAGTCTACATGGCTGCTACATCCTGAAGTCATACACAAAGCTCTCCATTTCTCCCTATAAATTCCTAACCATTCATCACCAACAAATTGCATTAAAAAAAAGTTTCATGGGAGTATACAGGGGTAGCCAGAGCAGGAACATGACATATGACTCCACAGAAGAATATAAACTACCTTGACTAAATATAAAAAGAAAAAAAAGTTTCAACCATCCCATGGGAAAACTTGCACATGACCCTAGGTCATCCCCGGCACTAGGGTCTTCTTTATTCTGTTTCTGTGTGATATCTGACATAGCCCATGGTTGGCGTGGGGATCCTTGATGTTACTTTGTACTGCTGCCAGCCAGGACAAATGACCTCTTGTGAGTAAACTCTCCCAATTAGCCTAATTAACCTCAATAAAACTAATTAATGACCCAAATGGTACAAACCCCTCATTTTTTGGTTATCTCAGTATTCACTCAGAGTGTATGCCTCCCTGTAACTGGCCTAATTAGGGCAGAAGAGATTTCACCCCTTTACTTCTGGTGCAGTTGGCAGGAGATTAAATAAAGTGTCTTAGGAAGTAAGGCTTCCACAGAGGGAATCCTAGCCATCCTCATCCCAAAGATGGATGTGGCACGTCTGCTAGAGGGGAATCCCAACTGAGGTACCCACATCCAACCAGATGTGGAAGGAGTGGCCTGAACTGCACCAGCACGGGGACACCCAGAAACTACACATTGGCTTGTGTGATAAACTTCCAAGGAGAAATCCCATCTACTGGCTGGTTGTTGCTTAATGGAAGATTTATAGGGTAGGCAAAGATAAGAGAAACCCTGATATGGCAACTGCTAGCACACAGAAAAGAACTTCTCTTTCCTTTACCCCCCACCCCCATCCCACCTTCCTCCCTCCCTTTCTGACTACATGCATCAGAGGGATAAAAGTAGAGAAAAAACTCAGTGAAGATGATTTGGGATATGATTAATAATGGAAGTATAAGATCAAACCATGCAAAAAACCAGACAGATGCAATTTTTAAAGGGTAATAATTTCCTATGCTGTGTGTGTATGTGTGGGATAGACATCATGGTCTCTGGAAATACCTCGGAAGACAGGCAAGGAGAAGCAACTTTTAATAATGAGGCCCCTATCTCACAGGCGTACGCCTGTTTTGTGTGTGTGCCTGTCTGTCTGCCTGTGTGTATGTGAGACCCTGTAATTGTGCACACACAGTTTAGAGGGAAAAATGTTGCTGGCAAATCTCTCTCCTTTTTGTGTTTTATGAACTAATGTGAATCTCTAAAAATTTTCAGAAAGCATTTTTCTCTTCCTTTACATTTCCAAACTGTGGCCAGTAGAAGTACAAATAAGAAGAATGGGGGGCAATGGGGGATCTTTTCTTCTCAAACCTATATTGTGGTTTGAATGTTTTTAAAAATTGAAAATAAATGCTAGCCAGCAATTGAGTTAATATGCTTTAGAATTTAAGGGAACTAAAAGCATTTCCCACCTCCCACCCTTTGACAGATTTACTGTTTTATAGCTAGAGAAGGTGATCTCCTTACTGATTATAAAAAGACAGGTTTCAGAAGGAAAAAAATTGGATGTGGCACTTAGAAACTGCCTGCACACATTTTTATTAGGGGTGTGTGTGTGTGTGTGTGTGTGTGTGTGTGTGTGTGTGTGTGTGTGTGTGTGTGTGTGTGTGTGTGTGTGTAAGGGCTGGAATTGGTAAAATAAAATTTAAAAAGATAAAAAGAAAAGAATCTGTAGATTCCCCTTTATCTGCAAACTGAAACCATCTGTTTGGGCAAGGCCATCAGCCCCACAAAAAGAGTTTGTTGTGGGCTATGGAATTACTAAACCATGAAACTGGGTTACTGATAAATTACAAGCTTCTTTATTACACAGAAGTGATTTCTAATGATTTATCTCCACTTAAGAATGAGCTTAAACTCAAGAGGAATAAAAAAAAAAGTGAAGGGTGTTAAGTGAAATCTCTTAAGTATATGCGAGTCCCAGTAAACTTTCAGGGCTCACTTCAACTCCATGAGAGTAAAAATAATTGCAGCTAACCCTAAGCTGTAATTAGTGAAACTTGCCATTTGAAATAAAAAGCTCTTGGGACTGTAACGGATAGTGTCTAGAGCAGCGGTTCTCAACCTTCCTAATGCCGTGACCCTTTCATACAGTTCCTCATGTTGTGTGGTGACCCCCAACCATACAATGATTTTCGTTGCTACTTCATAACTGTAACTTTGCTCCTGTTATGAATTGTGATGTAAATATCTGATCTGCAGGATGTATTTTCAGGCATAGCTGTCTGGAGAGATATACCACAAGCTACTTCAGAGGGAACGTGACCCTGAACTGTTACAGGCGGAGGTCTGTATGTGGGGAAAAATCAGAGGATGATCTTAGCACAGGCAAAGGCAGGATCCTTCCGGCTCAGTTTCCCCTTTGTACTACTTCCTTTTGAACAGGAATGTTTCCTACCTGGCTCTTCCTGAGCGTGGCTATGACGTGGAATTGTTCATGCATGTTTAGCTGGCTTTATCCTGCCGTGTATGTGTTATTTTGTGCCTCTAGGCTCATTCCTGAAGGACCAGTTGGATGATTTTACTGTTTTCAATCTCAATGTGTCGCCATTGCATATCCCAAACAATTAAGTAAATTAACACTTGGGCTTGTGATCTGTCTGCTAAAAATTACATAATCATGTAATCCTTAAATATGTCATTCTTTCAAAATGCTGTGAGAATAACTGGATAAAGATATGAATCAATTTATGAGAGTGAAAAATCAGAAACCTCTTCTGGTTTTTTTATAAGGAATAGAATTGCAGTATCACCACTCATCTTAGTAAAGAATAATGTTTGCATTGTTATCTATTGCATTGGAAAATAATTAACAACTGAACATGTTTTACTACAGGCAATCCATTTAATATACTCTGTCCTTCATATACAATTGAGAATTATTACACAAGGGTATCTACACATCCGATCCCAAGTCTTCTGTTGCAACTGGGAGTAAAGTCAGCCTCTCATAGGTAAATTTATTTGTATAACCACTGAAGCTAGGAAGCCTCTATATATCAAGAGTGTTGGTACCTATATTTTAATGTATGGTTAAATTCTCAACTGCACCTGACCCTCCTAAAGCAACTAGAATTCGCTGGAGTGGAAACTTTGAGAAAGCAATAAGATCAGATAATCACATACATCAAATGTAAATTATTCTAGTGGGGCACGTAAAAACAAATTCTATGAAGTTTTGAGTGAACTATGGGTCCTAGTTTTACTCTTCTTATAGCTCTATTGTTAATAAGATCAGAGCCACGAAGTCTGAGTTAGTCTTTACCACATGAACTAGTTATTGGAGAAGTAAAATTTGAGAGGGTGTACTAATTTGTATTGAGATTTGTTTCGTAAAAAATTTAAGCAGAAATATGTGGGGAGTCTCTACAACAAACTTGGCACCAGAGAAGCAAATCTACTGAAGGGGTGCCCCTAAGAGTAAGACGCTTTCCAGAGTGCCCCGAGATGTTCCAGAGACCAACAACTACATGGAACATCTGAGATCCAAGATGAAATGAGCTGATTAAATGGACACCAGAGCAGGGTTACTAAAATACAAGCACTTGTTATTAGTTAATGTTTATGGTCCCAGGGTCATTACTGTGCTACTTTGGTTTTTGCTTCACTGTATTTGTATATGGATTTCTCTCAGTTATATGATGTCTGTGGAAATTTCCCCCTTAAAATTAGTCCATGGCTTTAGAAATTCATGCTATAACTTGCCCAGTGAGTGATCACTTTTCTTGTTCTTACATTAATTTGTCAGGGAAACATGTAGCAAGTCTCCCCTTAACAAAAGGGGGAAACAGAAAAATCAAGTTTCGGAATCATCCATTTTGTAGTTGATGTTGATATCATTCTTTTGATTGATTTTTTTTTTATGAATCTCAGGGTCTTCCAGTACTGCCCAAGACATGTTTCTTTATCTCTGAACTTAGTTCAGAAATTCAGCTAGCTTGTGACAAATCAAGTTTCAGGGACAGGGAACCAATGGCCTTATATGTCCTCAAGTGCAGCTCTTTGACTGAATCCACACTTCGAGGGTGTGTTCTATAAAACTCGGCCAAAAGGCCGCAAGCACCCATGGTCTTAGAAGGTCACGTGTGGCTTCAAAGTCATAGGTTCCCCCGTCCCCACCCCAGCTTTAGGTATCTGGTTTTCCCCTAATGATCACATGTTACTAGGACTTCCTTCACCTCCCCAGGGATGGAATAGAATAAAATGTGACAGCTGTGGTAATTTCCTCATTGGTCGTGTTGTCTATCTCCATGCGCTCATACCACTGTTGTGGATTGTACCTTGAGTGTAATTCCCTGGCAGGCTCCTCTGCTGCCTCCATGTTAACAAAACCACTTGTGCAGCACTTATGGACCTTTGCAGAAGATATTATTGGAAAAATTATATAAGCACAAAGGGTGGAAGGTACAGTGGCAGCCAGAGTGGGAACTTGAACTATGACTCCACAAAAGAATACAAACGATCTTGAGTACATATAAGCCACAAAAGAAGTAATAGCTATCCCCAGCAGAAATCTGCATGTGACCCTGGGCCATCCCTTGCACTATCTGTTCTGCTTCCATAT
The DNA here is from genome assembly GCA_028646575.1 of Pseudocheirus occidentalis. NCBI lineage: Eukaryota > Metazoa > Chordata > Mammalia > Diprotodontia > Pseudocheiridae > Pseudocheirus > Pseudocheirus occidentalis. The sequence goes on along the minus strand of CM053595.1, from coordinate 187,908 downwards.
AAGAGCTGACCTGGCCCAGGGTTGGTGTGAGGATCCATGTTCTTTTGTCCCGCTGTCAGACAGGATGGCCAGGATGAATGGCCTCAGGAGTGAATTCTCCCAATTAACCTAATTAACAACCCTACTAAAACCTATTACTAACCAAGCTGGTATGAACCCCTCTTTAATTAGGGCAAAATGGATTCTGCCCACTTACACAAAGAATTTGCTGAGAAAACTCAGGTTTGGTTTTGGTTTTGGTTTGGGGGGGGGGGGGGGAGAGGAAAAGAGACAGGGAAAGGGGAGGGAGGAAAAACACAAAGCATGAATTGAACTTAAACATAAATAGGTGACCCAGATTTGGAGGAAAGGAAGGAATAAGCATGCTTTAGAAATGAAAACACTTCCTATGTAGGAATTAATTCCTACTAGTAAGCAATTATACAAAGTAAATTGACTTACCTGCGCTGCAGTTCCTCTTCCTCTTCAAAAACCCCAAAGGGCTTCAGGGTTTCAATTAGTTTCTGTGTGAGTATGCAGTCTGTCTCTTTGGGGGCCGCTAAACTGATGGGAGAGGTAATGCCATAATGCTTCTGTGGCGCTTGTGTTTGTTGTGATCCCTGGGTTGTAACTGGACTAATAAATGTAATTAGATACAATTACTGCAAACAATTCCTACTATTTTGTAACAAACATGCAAGACTAGAGAATGTTTTGCACAAAATATGTATTCCAAAAGCAAGTTAAGAGATAGGTGATTCTAACTAATTAAATTAAAAAGCAATCCTAATTTACCTGATAACAAAATAAAATAAGAAAAATTCTACTTTTCCCCAGTCTGGTTTCAAGTTTTAAAACAACGAACCAAGTTATTACAAGGGAAAAAAAGCCAATAAAATTCAACTTGAGAAACATTTTAAAAACTAAAATGTAATCTAGATGAATCAGATCCTGAAAAATTACTTGCCAACTATCCTTGAAAACTTCTCTCATGTTTTAAGATGAGCACCTCCCAAGTTGTTATGGAATAGTGTTTCTTTCACTGACACCAATAATCCCGGAAAGCCAAAATTGGCCCCTTTTCCAACATGTCATATTTTACAGATAACAAAAGATTCCCAAAACAGTACTCAGTGTCTAAACTACACAGGAAAAAAAATAGCTAAAGCTAAAAAAACAAAACCAAAAAACCACTTAAATCCTCTGGACAATAAAATGAGTTGTAATGTGCATTATTGGAAAAAATGTCCGCAGATCACAGTTCCAGTGGTATTCTCTTTACCTTTCCAAACTTCAAGCTTTAAAGCTTTGTCCCCTTCAAAGGAATCCCCTTGGGAAAAAAAGACAGTATTTACCAATACTTTACCTTGAAGCACTTATAAACTTCTCTTTCCGAAATGCCTTCAGGACCTATAGTCCATTCTTTTGAATGTCTCTGATTATAAATTTTTGTCCATTAGAATTGGATTTGTTATTTGTAAACAACCAAACATCATTTAGGGCTGTGAATAAATTAGGTAAATTGGCTGATAGTGTTTTTGACATATATTGATTTTAATAGTAAGTACATGATGATGCAAAGGAAAAAGTCAATCTTTGGGTTCACAAAGCTCACTCCTTTTTATAAGTTGCCGAGAATCTTTCAAGAACTATGGAGAATAACTTACATTTAAGTCAAAGTACTACTGACTATATGACTCTGTGGCATTAATTCACCATGTAGTAATATAGTATATTCGATCTTGTCATTTTTTTTGGGGGACCTGAACATTTTCTGGGATCTCAAAGGCTTTGGAGTTTCCAACTGAGTATTTTGAGACTTTTTTCTAATTACAGTGGAAAGACCACATTCCACCACAGGCCTATTTTCATCAAAAGTGCATTATTGCTCTCAACTTCAGGCAAATAAAATCTTTAATGCTTCTCCTTCATATCAAAATGTACAGTAACATCTCCAGTTACTTTCCTCATATTTAAATTTCCTTTCAGAATGAACTTTTTATACCTAAATAAAACCAGCACTAACTCTTACACTTAAGTTGTCTTTTTATCTATATTTTATATCTGAATGAACCAAAATAAATGATCTCAAAATATCTATTGTGTCTGGGTATATATAAACATTTTCTACCATCTCTGAACTTATATTGCAGGCAAAAAAAAAAGCTTCCTCAATAGTAGTTAATCCAAAGAAATTCAACAATTCAAAATGTAGATTTTTAACTTAATACAACATATGCAGTTGTTTCTTCACTGTTTTAGGGAGAAAAATAGAATCTAAAAGAAGTACTAGTAGGTTATCCAGATTACCTTGAAAGTAGCTATTTCCAGCTAAAATATGTTGTAATATGTCTTGGGCCAGGATCATATCTCCCTAGCTTCCATAATCAATTCCACCAGGTACATTAAAAAAAAAAGTTTGACTTTATTACTATTTGATACGTATCTATGGTTTCACAGGGTCTCACAAGGGAAAAAACTCACTTCATGCAGAGACAATTTAGCAATTTATTAACTTTTACAGAGAGCATCCTGAGATGCTGAGAGGTGTCTTTGAGAGGTCTCTTTCCATATCCCCTCTCATGAGAGTAAATTATCCTTTCTTATATTTTATGTTAAGATCACAGGATCCTCAGAAGCTAGCTGAGGTCCACAGAGGACAAGATCATCAAACAGTCCCGGAGAGAGGCAGGATCTAAATTCCTGGCCCCTGACTCCAAAGTAAACACTGCATCATACTGCCTTTGACTGGGCTTAAGTTCACTGAGGGATTATTTCATTTTCATCTTTGTATCCCTAAGACCTAGCATGTTGCCTGGAACTGCAAATACTTAATAAATGCTGACATTGGTCTCCTTTGCCGTTCCTTGAACAAGACACTCCAGCTCTCAACTCAGGTTATTTCCCCTAGCTATTCTATGCTCTCCCTCCTCATCTCTATCTCCTGGCTTCTTCAAGTCCCAGCTAAAATCTCATCTTCTACAGCAGTGGTTTCAATTCAAAAAAGAAAGGGGAACCATTAAACTACATAAGGAACCTTGAAAGCCATATATTTATAGTTTTAAAATGTAATTACTATCTATTTTATTGAATTGCTTTTTATTTTCTTAAATACGTCCCAATTCCATTTTATTCTGATATGGACCTTAGTCAGGAGGATGTATATTTGACACCTCTGTTCTACACAAAGTCCTTCAAGTCCTAACCATTTCTGTTCATTCTAACAGTGCTTTCTTTCTCTCTGCAGATTATTTCCAATTAATCCTGTCCATAGTTTATATGTACATAGTTGTCCACATGTTGTCTGGGAGCAGGAACTGTCTTTTACCTTTCTCTGCACCCCCAACTAAGGCCTAACATAGAGCCTGGCATGTAGGAGGTGTTTAATATTGACTTGACTATCTTGCCCAAGGTCATGATATACACTACAACTCCTCAACTCTAAACCAATCCTCTATCCAATGTCAATCTGCCTCAACTAAAAACACATTTAGAACTAGAAGAGACTTTAGAGGACACCTAACTCAAGTCCTACACTTAATAAGGACAACTGAGGCCTAAAGAGGTTATATAACTTTCCCAAAATCACATAGGTAGTAAATGGCAAATGTGGACTTGAATCCAGGTCCCATATTTTACCAACATATACAATACTCACTATATAGAATACTATTATGTACTTAAACAGATCAGTAGCCTCATTGTCAAAGATATCACAACAGTAAAGACTGCAACTCATCCATGCTTACCCGCCCTATGTGACTCTTATCCGTGTCTTCTCTGAAGTTTACCACACAACACAAGGCTAACCCAACAAACAGGAGGCCTTCTTCACCTTTTCTTAAAAATTAGAATACCAGTATCCCTTGGCCTCTCCACAGAATCAGTATATTTTCTTCTGACCATATATTTCTTTGATAATAGATAACATCCAAAAGAAACTAATACCTTTTAACTTTTCCATCTCTTAGCCCAAAAAGAAGATTCCATCATTTCTCTGGACATAATTTTTTGATGAGTGAAGTTTTAAAAATAATTGTCCTTGAAGGGTATAATGATTTTATGCATTGGTACTGTTGAAAGTACTTTCTTTTGTTCCAACTCCTTGAAGGATTGGGTGAACTAGCCAACTGAACAGCATCTATTCTATTCTTGAGGAGATGACTGTTTTAAAATCTTTGTCTATGTTGCTAACATACTGAAGTATTACAAGGGTAGCAAACATTTGAAAGTTCACTACATGTAAACAACTACATGTTGCTATCAAGTCATTTCAGTTATGTCTTGACTATTCAGGATCTCATTTGGAGTTTTCTTGTTAAAAATACTGGAGTGGTTTCCAATTTCCTTCTCCAGCTCATTTTACAAACAAGGAAATTAAGGCAAACAGGGTCACACATAAATGTCTGATGTTGAATTTGAACTCATGAAGATTTAGTCTTTCTGATCCCAAGCCCAGTGCTCTATCCACTGCACTACCCTAGCTGCCCACACAAAATAAGACATGTACACAAGACCCTCCAGAACAAATGAATATTTATTGATACTCTGTGACTTGAATGTAAAAATGGAAAATGGGAAGACAAATTAAAAATATGCCTGAGAAGGAAAAGAGTCTGTCAGCTTAAGGAAGAGACAGAAGCTGTAGACTTATTACATAATAATTCCTTAAAAAAAAAAAGTATGGAACATGACAAGCACCAAACAGCATCAAAAAAGGGAATATATTTTAAAAGAAAGAAAACAACTCATTAATGAAAAGGTAGTAATTTCCTGAATGAGCTTCTGAGTATCGTCAATCTACTGACTTGTTAGAACAAGATCAAAATATTTAAACTAGTAGAATAAAAATGACATCAGGTGTACACTTAAAAAAATTTTAACTGGACCTATTTAAATGAGCTGATGATACCAAAGAACAGACAGTAATTTATTTTTTTAACAATTTATTACTTTTTGATGCCCTCAGGGTACTTTTAAAATAAGTTGTTTGTAAAACTTCAGAGAAGGATAGAGCAAGATTATAAGCAATACTGCCTCATAAAACACTAAGAAACAACTGAGGGGAAAACAGCTTAAAGAAATCTTAGAGAGAGATAGCAAGGTCATCCAAAAAATAGCTAAGGATAAATCCAGGATAAGAATGACAAATAAAAAATGAAATAACAACAACAAAATGAACATGTTTTATCCCCCCACCAATGACACCTGGATGTTAATAACGTTGGCCTGGATGTGCTACTTAAAAGAAATGGATGTGGCACTGAAGAAAACAAGAATGAAAAAGCCATTGGACTAAACCCATACACAAAGTAGAATGTGATTAAAGGCCATTTAAATCTGAGTTAAGGAAATGGAAACATTGTTTTGATGGTAGTAGAAGAGAATGAGGATTGAGTTTCAGGAAGCAAGTATTACAGTTGGAAGGGATTTCAAAATAGAGGGGCAGAGAAAGGAATAGAACACAGTGAGTAATGGCTAGTAGTGCTGTTTGGTTTGAATGTGTGATAGATACAGGAGAATACTGGAAGAGGCTAAAAACACAGGTGGGATAATAGAATGTCTTGATTTCTAGACTAAGTTCATTGGTCTCTTTCTCCTAGGGACTGAATGAATTATTCTTTAAAAGGAAATTGTCATAAAAAACTTGTTGAGCCTAATATGTCCAAAACCTTTTAACTTAAGACTTCATTCCTGGGTTTATATCCCAAAGAAGTCATTGATAAGAACCAAGTTTCCCTAACACTACAGAATATTCATAGTAGCAGTTTTTGTAATAGCTAGGAATTGGAAACAAAGTAGATGCCATCAACTGGGAAATGGTTAAATTGTAGGACACAAATGCAATAAAATATTATTGTACTGTAAGAAATGATGTATGTGACGAATAGAGGTACAGTAAGATCTGTGTGAACAGATGCAGAGTAAAATACACAATGTAAATGGAAAGAATGGCATGCCCACAAAAGCGTAAGTAATAACCAAACTAGAAAGCTTCAACAGGACTCAGGATTTAGAGCTAGGAAGACACTCTCGACCTACCCCTTTGCGGAAGGGGGAGGGGTCACAGGTACATGTTTTCAGTACTTTGCCAATGTATGGATCAGTTGTGTTGACTTTCCTTCTTTCCAAAAAATACTAGTTGTCATATAGGATGGCTCTCGGGCACATAGTAAGAATTTAATAAATGCCTATTTCCTTCCTTCCCTTCTCAAAACTCTTCAAGAGCTTCTTATCTGCCTCTAAGATAAAACACAACTCTTCACTGAAAGCCCTCCACAATCTAGCACCTATTTCATTTTCCAGTCTTTGCCAAATTGATACCTCAGTGTCAGAAACCAGCGAACCCATTTTATGACTAAATAATAATTCCCTCTAAAAACTACTCTCTGACAAGTGGTCATCCAGCCTTTGGTTATTTCAGTGTTCTTTTTACCCTCTTTTTTTAACCATCTAACGGATCTGCTAGCTGTTCCCCAGACATTTCCCCCCTTTGACATCCACACCTTTGTCTAAGTGATCCCCAATCTCCTCACCTACCACGAAATCTGTAGATTCCTTCAACACACAGACCAGACAAGCCTCCTGATAGGAAGTCTTTCCCGATTCTCCCAGTAGCAAGTCTCTCCTTGAAATTACTTTATAATGCTCAGCACAGGGCCTTGTAGGTAAGCCTGAATAAATACTGGCTGAATTGAATGCATGATCTACAATAAGAGTTTTACTGATATGGCTACAAAGAACAACTGTGTTCTGTGGTCCCTATATAAAGACCACAGACTAAGCCTAATGTAACGCCTGAGGTTTTCACAGTTCATTGATAATGCTCAATATTCTTTAACTCCTACATCACCCAGGGAGCACTGATCTAGAGGGGCAAATGACACCTTTCTTACAACAATGATCTCTAAACTGTGAATGAATATTCCTATCAACAAAAAATTACTGAACACGTACTTAATATGTTATTTGGAGATGACACCCTACGATGATGATGAATTAGCTTTTACTGACTTTCACTTAGAATTTCAAAATTCAAAATAACTTATCTTACATGTGCACCTAGAAATATCAAAATGACCTAGACCTAGTAAAAAAAAAGTGCAAATTAAGATAAGGTAATGATGTTAATTACAGAAGTAATTCAAGATAGTAATTCAAGCAGTATCAACTACCATACTGTCAACTACAATTCAAGAATCACATTCTACAGTTAATGTGCTTATTAATCAAAGTAAACAACTATGAATAACAGCACTTGAAAGAATGTCCTCACAATATACAACTATTATAAGAAAAACAATACTGCTCACAAAATATATTACTATCAAAAGTAAACAATACTTAAGAGGGCACTCAACCCCAATCAAATACAGCAGGGCACCAGCAATATCAAAGAAGTTCTTCCCTTCTGCAAGCCTTTCTATAATTATCTACTGGTGAGTTCACGCTCATCAATGTACAATTTTTTAATTAAACCAGACTTCTGCCAAAGTTTGCTATTGGCACTATATACCTTATGCTCAGAAAGAATTAAATTTCAGAAACTGAAATGTACTGCTTCTATAAAACTACAGAAGTTTCAGGGATGTTCAATATTTACCATATCAGAGAATTATAGAATCTCAGTGCTGACATCACCTAAAAGATCTAGAACTTCTGACTGTATTAAGACAAAAGTATTCATTAAGCCCTGAGTCAGGCACTGGGCTAAGCAATGATGATACAAATAAAGACAAAAATGAGTCCCTGCCCTCAGGGAATTCCCATTCATGGTGGAGACAAAAGTACTAACAACTCCAGACTAGAGATAATATCAGAGGCAAGACTTGAATACAACCAAAAAGTGAACTTGGAGAGGGAGAGTATCCTGGGCTTGGGGGCCAGTAAGTGAAAAATCGGACTATGCTGTGTAAAGAATAGCAATCAAGTTAATCAAGTGTCACTGCATTTTAGAGCAAGTAAAGAAAAGTAAAGCATTAGACTTGAAAGACAGCAAAAGACCAGAATGTGAGGGGGCTTAAAACAAGATGATTGCATACTTGAATTTTAGTGAATAGCAGAGTTTAGGGGGAGGAGGAAGAGGAGGAGGGACATGGCCTGACATATTCAGAAAATCACTCTGCAGCCAGAGAAATAACTGATAAAACAAAAGACTGTTTATATAGACTGTTTTTACACATTTATGTAAATATATATTTACACACACACACACAATACATATGTATTTACATTTAATGTAGGGGGGAGGAAAAAAGAAATTTACATGATAACTTTATTATGTATTTAAAAGGAATAGCAAATTGTACATAAAAGATTTGTAGTTTCATGTGCAATTATCATTTTTTTAAATTATGGTATGTTATGGAAACGTTGTATTCCATAAATTTAAAATAATGATTTTTTTCTTAAAAAAAATCACTTTTGCAACTGAGTGGGCAGAGTTGAGAGAGGGAGACCAACTAAAAAGCAAAAAGCTGCTGCTACAGTCTAAATGTGTAGTGATAAGGGCTTGAACCAGAGTATGAGCATGGAAGTAGAGAGGAAGCATATATGAGAAATGACAAGACCAGGCAACAGACTGGGGGGGAAGGGGGGGGCCGAGGGCAGGGGAGGGGAGAGAGGAAGATATCAAGGTTGTAAGCCTAGCTGACTAGAATGGTGGTGTCTTAACAGTAAAAGCAAAAGGAGATGAGGATGGGAGGTTGGGAAGAAAACATATTGTTTTAAACATGTTGAGCTCAAGGTGTTTACAAAGACATCCAGTTCAAGAGGTCCAAAAGGTGACTGGTGATGTGAGACCAGAGAGCTCAGGAGAGAGGTTGAGGTTGGCTATATAGCCCTGTCAATCATCTTCCTGGAATCCACGGAGGTTGATGAGATCACCCAGCAAGATAACATAGAGAAAAGAGGGCCCAGGAGAGAGCCTTAGGAGATTCACAAGGGTAGGAAACGCAACCTGATGATGATCAGACAAGAGACTAAGGAAAAGCGGTCTAAAATATTGGAGAACCACCAGGAGAAAGCACTACAATGAAAACCTAGAGGAAAAGGAATCCAGAAAAGGGTAATCAACAGTGTCAAAGGCTGTAACTCAGAGATCTTAAAAGTCATGTTATTCAAACTGCACATAAGTAAGAATGGTCCCTACAAAATCTCTTGACTCCCTGAGGTAGCCAGTTCCACTATCTGTTAGCTGTTTTCCTTAAATCAAGCCTAACTGTTTCCAGCTACTGATCCTAGCTCTGCTCTCCCTGGTTCAAGCAGAGAAAGCTCCCTCTTCCATGTAAAAAGCCTTGCTTAATTTTGCCACTGTTTTTTACCATTCTTCTATACAACAGAATGATAAATCAAAATAAACAGCGAGATCAATCAGAAGGTTGTATTATGAGCTTTATCATGCTTTTTAAAGACTGACACAATGAAGCCTCAAAAATATTTAAAATCAGCAAGTTCTAACACGGAATAAGTCAATTTCTCCTGAGCATGCTCATTTATTCAATAAAGAAAAATGAGAAATGTCAATTAGTTTGAGAATATTCTACAATTCAATTCCTTTGAAAATATAGACATAGACTGAAACTTCCTATAGGTGCACTTAAGATTTTATATGAACCAGATTTTCTTTTTTAAAGTAAGGCGTATATTTACATTAATGTCAGTATCTACCCTTGCCAAGGTAAAGAATTAAAATGAATGAATACAAAATGCAAAGTGATATCACTGGTAATGAGAGGCAGTGTTAGTGTTGTGGACAAAAAGCCAGAAACAGAGTGGAGCCACGCTGAGTTCAAGCCCTGCGTAACCCCAGAAAAGTCATTTAACCTCTCAGTACCCTAGACAACTTTCTCTAAGTTATAAAACCATTACTTATCTGTATTGGGTAGGAAATTCAAAATCTGGGAGTTCAAGACCTCTTCACAATATCAGACAACAGGTCAGGACCTGTTACTTCTTTACAGTACAGAAATTCCAGTGTTTACCTCTTTGGACATATTACTAAGTAATTGTTGATTTTTTTTTTTTAATGCTATTCCCAAATGCTCAAAAAGGAAACATTTTAGTATCATACACAATCTCACTTACATAGGTATTCTCTGCTTCCATATTTGTTATTTATTAAGAGAACAATAGGAGGCACTTTAATTTCTTTGCTTCCAAGTTAACAGTTTTGCCAAAGCTGAACTGAACATTTTGGTCTTCTGAAGTTTTAACTCCAAGCCCTGTTAGCCATAAAGGATGCACATAAGGAACACAGACCCAACCTTCTAAAAACTACAGAGCATAAAGAGGCCTGTGATACTCTTAAATATGCATGACTAAACAGTTACATATATAAACACACCTATCAGTGCTATCAAAAATGTTGCAACCTTCTCTTTCACATAAATCTTAGCTAATATTTAACGTCTGAGCTTTACTAATATTTTAGAGTCAACTAACTATGTGATTATAGGTAACAGGGACTGCTTTAATCCAAGCTTCTCTGTGCACCAGGATAAATATTCAAAAGATGGTTACTTCTCTTGTACGCTCTGCACAAGTAGTTTGTACACTCAATTATGCCAATTAATGCTATATTGTCTAACTGTGGATCTGTGTAACTGTTCAGCTAGATGTTCAGACCTGCTCATCTCTATTTAAATGCTTCATTCATCAATCAAACCTTATTAAGTACCTACTGGTTCTACTAGTTGTCAGGCACTGTGCTAGAGACAGAAAGACAAAAGTGGAAATTCCCTGCCTCCCTTACAATCCAGCCAGGGGAAACATAGAGTTATTCCTTCCACATTGCCAAAGTTAGGGGCACAGTGCCTCTGAAATCTGGAAAATGCACATAAAATTGTCTGGTCCTCCCTTTATACCAGAGAAGAATCCTGAATTTTTTGTTTTTAACAGGATATTTACAGTCCCCTTATTGTAAAATCTGGGTATATTTATAGTATCAAAAAATAATATATGTTGATACTATACAATACTATACATATGTTATGCATTTCTGTGTATTCTGTTGGCCTTTGTATGTCATCTGTGGCTTCAGCAAAACTCCCCAAAAGTTCCCACTTAATTTCTTATGCCAACCTGCCATATATCAAAATGATCAAAAAAGTCATGATGGGCTGGGACTACCTATACATGTGTAATCATGTACAAAATACATATGAGCCATTTGGGGGAGGGAGAAGATTCTAGGAGCTGTAGTGTAGAAGCTGCCACAGACCCTCTAAGGCTATTTAAGGCAAAGGATAGGTTCCTATGGGTCATACCAGGGTAGAAATGTTTCAAATACTGACTCGGCAACAGCCTGCATCCTATGAATCTAGACTGCTCTTAGCTAAGACCAAACAGGCTTATCAACAGAAGGTTGACCACCAAGTCATAAATTTTGTGCCAAAGCAACTATTCATGGGTTCCGTTCCAATTTCCTAGGGGATTACACATTCTGATACCACATCCCTCAAGGTACTAAGAATATTTAGGCCTGTACTTACCAAGAGATAATGATAAATGGTTCAAATAGGCAACAGAAGAAACAGAAGGAAGACACAACAAAAAATAAAATAGAATAAGCAGTTTTGTTCATGAAACAAAAAAAGCATAAGACGGGCAAGCCTTTGCAACTCTAATGTAAAAAAAAATTAAAATATCTGTTATTCTTAGATCACTACACACATAAAAAGTAAATTCTCTTTCCCCTACGCTTCCTCAGTCCAAAAGCAAAAAGAAAGAACCAAAAGGATATTGAGACTACTAGAATTGAGAAGCCACTGCCACCTCGAACATGGCTCAAATCACAGCATTCCCCAGCCTTAGATGTCCCAAGTGAAGAAAAGCCTAACTTTTAAAAGAAACAAAACTTGGGGAAAAGAAGCAAAGAGGATTCTCTAAGAGCGAAAAGAGTACTTTAGGTCTTGTAACTCAGAGCAAACCAGTAACTCAAACATGTAAAATGGTAATCTGGAGAATCCCTAGAAATCTGTTAATGATGACAACCACATATACCATGGGCACACAAAGAAACATAAAGATCCAGTTTATCCTCATATTACTTATTAAAATTAAAAAATACAATTGCGACTATGGTAACTGCATGTAGGAGCTTCCTTAGCCCTTCAGGTTAAGTAAGAAATTTGGAAGTCATTACTGTAACATGTAAGGCAAAAGAAACCCAAGGTGATCCCCCAAGTATTTGTTCTTTCAAAATGCACCTGAATTGTTATGTATTATTTGTAACCATTTTCATGGCAAAAAAGGAGACATGAAATACATTTCTCCTAAAAGCCACAATATAATCTCTGTATTCTTAAGAAAGTTACTGTGTCATAGAATGTAATCATCTCAAAGAACAGGAAGGGAAAACAGATAAGACACCTCTCTAGGGGTAAAACAAATGGGATGAATTCAACGGAATATAGGAAGAGGAAGAAGAATAGCTAGTATTTATATATCACCTATACTGACCACAAACTGGGTTCATCTGAATCTCCCAACAGCCCAGAGAAACAGGTGCTATTATTATCCCCACTTTACACTTGAGGAAATTGAGGCAAACTGAGGTTAACTAACTTGTCCAAAGTAGCAAGTGTCAAGGTCAGAAGTGACCTCAGGTCTTCCTGGCTCCAGGCTCTGTGCTCTTTCCACTTTTGTCTTTTATCTAATAATGCTGAATATCACACAAGTCATCAGAACACAGAGCACATTATTTAACAGGGATAATCAATGAGTTATTCATTGAGATGGCCTGTGGTTCTGGATTCTGAGTCACTAAGGCACTATAAATCTACAACACTGACAGCAATACTGACAAGATGGTCTAAAAATAATTGGAGCAAATTTTAACTGAACATGGTAGTGAAGAGACCTAAGTTAGGATGTGTCAAGGCTCTTCCAAGTGATGCTATCATGGGAAAGTCAGACACTAATGGTGCCTTCGCTTCCTCATTCATAAAACCAAGACAGTACTTGTAAGAAAAGGGCTTGTCAAATTTTAAAGCCTTACATAAACGTGCTATTACTATTAAGAATGTGGTAACCGATCCATTTAAAGTAGACCCTTTCTGAAGAACAGGATACTGCTTTTAGATAAGTCAAAATTTATGGAGAAAATTATGTTTTTAGAAACTTCAATGGAAAGTTTTTCCCTTGAAAGGTCAACCAAAAAAGAATGAAAATATTAACACAAAAATTTATACTCTGGGGGTTTGAATTTTATCTTTCCAGTCCGCACACCCCAAATACACAAAATCATACCACAAAAGCCTTGAAAAAATTCATTGTGAAATGTGTAAATTCACAATATTGGACAATAATACTCACATGCTGCAGCAGCTAATTTAGAACGGCAATGAATCCTGGAATTATACTCCACCGAAATAGCCTGCCTAAATCCTAAGTGAAAGCGTGCATACAAAAAAGTTCCAATGGGATGATCGGCATTCAAAGCCACTCCAATAATAACTGAGTATCAAAAACAAACTACAGAAGGTGACAATGATATGACTCCCAAAGTTCAAAAAGATCAGTGAGGTCTCATCAGCTGGAGGATTCTTCCCATGCAAGCAGCTGTTGAGTGAATTTTTAAAAACCACACTCTTCCGTCTAGCAACCCTCAATGCCCGGCACATGGCAGGTATGGAGTAAAAGTTTGGTGAATTAAGGACGGCCCTAGGATAGTGAGGTGGTTATTTATGTGTCAAGTATGAATGAGGAAGCTAAGGCTCAGAAGGAATAAATGAATTCTCTAATCCTGTAGTGACAGAGTGTTAGGGCCCTCTAGATATGCGCTGTGTTCACCTCCGGGTTTCCCATTCCAGGGAAGGGTTTGCTAAGCGCCCAGAGGGCTCTGAGATCACTAAACCTGGGTGAGGAGGCAGTTTTAGCTGGGTATGAAAAGCAGGCGTCTCGCTGCAGGCCCGACCGCCCAGAGTCAGAGCCCCAAGGGGGTCTGGGGAGGAGCAGCCGTGCCCAGCCCCCTAAGGCCTCTAAGAAGAACGAATTCACACACAGGCGGCACAGCCAGAGGGTGGCACTGGGGTGGACACGGACAAGGGGGAGGCCCAGCGGATCCGGCGGAGAGCCGGCACCTGGGTCTGCACTGCACTGCAGCCAGGGGCCCTACTCGGACAGCGGGAGGCTCCCGGAGGCAGGCGCACAGTCTTGCTCTGGTGACTTCTTAGGCCTGCAGCCTTAACGGGACTGGACGGGCCGTCCGCAAACCCTCCCACTTCCCCGCACCGGCCACACTCGGCGGCTCTAACACCACCGCCTCCCTTTCTGGCCGAGCCGCTTCCAGGTCCCGGAGCGCCACACGAGGCCACGCCGCCGTCGGGGGTCACCGGCCTCCGCACGGTGCCTGGCCGCCGTCAGGCAAACACGGCCATCGACCCCTAACTGCTCTATCCCACCCCGATCGCTCTCCAAGCTCGCTAAAGACTAGCACTCCTGGAGGAAGCGGCCGACGCTCAGCCCTAGGCCTCCGGCAGCCTCGGTCTCGCCCGCCCCCGCCCCGCACGTGAGGAAAGGGCAGCCGCAGGGCCCTCACCTCCGGTAACCCCCGCCCCCACGTGTAAACAACAGGCTGCCCGGCAGCTCGGGGCCCGGGCCTGGGCCTCGGCCGGCGGCGAGGGCCGGAGCCGGGGCGCCGCTCGCTGCGGCGGCTGCTTCTGCTCGCGGGGCTCCGCGGGGGCGCGAGAAGGGGATGGCTTCGCTCGGCCGGGGGGCGGGGGGAGGACAAAGGGGAAGTGGGGAAGCAGGTTCCTCCCTCTCCTCCCGGAAGGGGAAGGCCCCCGGCCCAATTGCTCCCCTGACCCAGCCAGGAAGGAGTTTGGGGGAGGCGGGGTGTTCGGCGGGCAAAGGGACCGAGAGGGGGGCCCGGGGCTCCGCAAGGCTCCCTCCCTTCCTAGGCCCCTCGGGGCCTGGAGCGTGTGTGTGTTAAGAGGGGGTGGGGGTGGAGGTCGAAAAACAGAATCGAAATGACTTACAACGGCATCGTCCCTCGCGCCGGCACCGCCCAGTCACTTCCCCCCCGCAGCCGCCGCCACAGGCACCCTGGGCATGATCTGCTGAGGGGGGTCGCCTCAGCCTTGGCTCCAACCCCACTCCCGCGCCCGCGCCCGCCGCTTTAAGCGCTTCTCCTTCTTCCCCTTCGTCCTAACATGGCGCCCGAGCGCTACCACAGCAACGTTCTAGAACGGCTCACGCCCCCACGTACGCCTTGCGGGCGCCTGCGCGCCAGCCGCCCCCGGGCGTCGCGTTGCCTCACGGGAATGGTAGTTTTTCTCGCTCGTAAACCGAGGGCTTTCTCTCTCTCTTTCTACCCCGCCCCAGATCGTCTTTGCAGGCCTATTTCCGGCTCTGTTTTCTTAGCTAGGGAAAGACTGGACCTGGATTTTCGGACCCTCGTCGCGTCACCGGGCGAGAGGGAAACATTTAGCTAGTGGACTTAGGAGGGTCGAAGAGGTTCGATCGGACGTGTCCGGCCCAGAGAGAGATGCCCCCTCCCCCGCCCCGCACGGGGAGCCGAATTGGGCTCGGTCGGGCCCCGGGGTCGCCGGCCGGGGTCGCTCTGTGGCTTGGCCGCAGTCTCTTTATTAGACCATCCGATTTCACGGAATCTCCCGGGCTGGTCCCGTCCCCGCCCCAAAGCCCCGCTCCGGCCTTGCCGGCTTCTGCCCGAAGGCGGGCGAGCCCCCCAGGTACGGAGGCGGTCCGAAGCACTCTGGGGCTCCTGCCATGTTTAACGAAGTTTTTCCTTAGAGGGAGCCCACGTTTGTACACGTTCAGCTGCAAGAGAAAGGCTGGGTGGAAGAGCCAGCTCGGCCGGGCTCCGCAGGATCCGGGAGGCCGCTGCCTGGTGGCCCGAACACCCCCCCAGACATCCCCCAAAATACTCTCCAAGCTCTGCTCTGCATTGTCTTCAGCCACGCTCATCCTCCGGGGTAGCCCCTCCGGACGCTTCAGAACTTGTCGGGGGGGCCTTCGTGCCTCCCCCCCCCCCCAACGCAGCGTGGTCCTGGATTTCAAAGGGATCGCTAAAGTCATTCCAGCCCTGGGGCTGCGCGCTGCCTCTAGTCAGGAAAACTTCAGTCACCCCAAAGCAGCCGCTTCCACTTTTGAGTAGCTCACAATCGGGCACCGTTAGGGCTGGATGAGAGTTTAGAGATCTGTGGGTTGTAACAATGAACATACATCCTGCGTATCAGATATTTACGTTACGATTCATAGCAGTGGCAAAATGACAGCTGTGAAGTATCAACGAGAATGGTTGGGGGTCACCACAACAAGAGGTACCGTAGGAAAGGGTAGGAAAGGGTCGCAGCATTAGGAAGGTTGAGAACCACTGACTCCAATCCTGTTACTTTACTAAAGAGGAAAATTAGATCAGTAAAACTAGTTAGTAACCAAGTTGAGACTAGAACCTACCTCCTGACAGTCTGACCAGTTCATTTCAACTCCATAACACAATTGTTATTTATTACATTGGAATCTACTTTCATAGAAATTCTGCTGATATTTCCTTATGCTTCGCAATATCAAGCAGAACGGATCTAATACCTCTTCCACTAAACAATTCAGCAAATACTAGAAGACAGTTGTTGTGGCCCCATCAGGTTGTTTTAATACTTGAGTTTGATGTTATGCACTGCAGCTCAAATTGGAAAAGAAAAAAAATGTGTAGCATCCAGCTGATTACCCTACAATCAGTACATATTAGGCTTATGCATAAAGCAACTTGCTGTGGCTATGTAATAGAGCGATGTATTTCAAGTCACACTATTTCAGTTTCAAAGTCAGCTCTTCACTTAGCAGCTTTGTGCCCTTGAACTCATTTCATCTCCATAAACCTGTTTCCTCATCCATAAAATAGGCCATTGAACTGAATGAACTCTAAAGTGACATTCAACTCCAAAATGATGATCCTATGAGTTACTGTGAAGATAAATTGTGGAATCTCAGTCCTGGAAGGGACCTTAGTCATCTATTGTACATCACTTCTGATTAAATGGTTATCATACCTGCTGCTAGAAGGCTTCATCTGACAAGAACGTACCTCATGCATTAGCCCATTCCCCTTTTGGACAATTCTGTTAGGAAGTTTTTCCTTACAGCAATCCACAATCTACCTCTCTGCAACTCCCACTCATTGCTTCTAGTTCTGTCTTCTGGAGGGTGGGGGAAATAAAGTCATCCATCTTCCATGTGGCAATTCAATTTAACAAATATTTATTAAGCAACTAGTGCATCAAAAGCACTTTGTTAGACCCTGGATATAAAAAAGACAAGTTCCCCCATTGAGTTTATATTCTACTGAGCCTGGGGATGGATAGTGAACATATACTGATTAGCATAATAAAAAAAGACTGAAGCAAAAGAAAGATTATCTGAGAATGCTAAGTAAAGGAAAGTGGCAGTGCCTCAGGCGTTTAATACCTGAGATGAGCCTTGGGGGAAGTTGAGGAGTCTGAAAGTTGGGCTGGGGGGTGGGATGCATTTCAGGCACAGGTCTCACTACCCCAACTCATGCAGATGGGAAATGAATGTGTTGAATTTGGAGAACAGCTGAGAATCTAGTATGGTTGGAATGTACATTGGGCAAAAGTAAATAATGTGAAATAAGGCGAATTTAGAAAGGTAGGCTAGAACCAACCTGGATGAGCACCTAAATGCTCCATAAGAATGTATATTTCACACCCATCCTCAAGGCAATTTGGGGCTAACTGGAGAGAGGTCTGGGAAGATTATTTTAGTAGCCATGAGAAGAATGGATTAGAAAGGCGATATATTGGATTCAGAGAGCTAATATAGGTGAATAAGTAAATCAGTATGGGTGAGAGGTGGGGAATGTCTGAACGAGGTAGTGATCATGTAAATAGAAGATGGCAAAGATGTGAGTGGAACAGAGTTATCCAAACTTTACAACTGTTTGGATATGAGACTGAGGGTCAGGGAATAATCAACAAATGATTCCCAAATAGCCAACATGGCTAACTATAGATATGGTGGCACCCTTAACAAGAGTAGAAGGGGTTAGAGAAGGGATGAGTTCGGGGAGGGGAGGAGAGAATTAGTTTCATTTTCAACCTGATGAATTTAAGATTCTGACAGGACTTTCAGATAGATACATCCAGCACACAATTATAGATGCAAAATTTAAGTTTAAGTGATAGGGAGATAGATAGATAGATAGATAGATAGATAGATAGATAGATAGATAGATAGATAGATAGATAGATAGATGGATGATAGATGATAGGTAGATAGATGATAGATAGGTGATAGATAGATAGATGGACAGATAGATAGACAGACAGACACATATATATTCTTTTCTGTAGATATAGTTATAGGAGGCAGCTAAGTGGCTCAGTCAATAAAATGTTGGGCCTGGAGTTAGGAAGAACTAAATTCAAATCTGACAACAGACACTAACTGTGTGACCCTGGGCAAGTCATTTAACTGCTGCTTTCCTTAATCCATTGAAGAATGAAATGGCAAACCACTCCAGTATCTTTGCCAAGAAAACCCCATGGACAGTATGGTCCACGTGGTCGTGAAGATTTGGACATGACTGAATAACAACAGATATATGTACACTTATCCCTTCCACATCAAGACTTTCTCCATCATAAGAAATTAGATGGGATTTGGGGAGAATTTTGCAGAAGCTGTAGACATATGCAAAAGTCACCAGATAACAAAGAGCCTATGACCAAATGCTTAACCCAAATTTTACAATAAGATACTGTAAGCAATCCATAAAAGAACAAGAAAAAATTCAGACTTTTTTTAGTACAAAGGGAGGTCAAAAATTTTACACACGTTTTCCCAGAGATTTTCCAGATCACAGGCCACCGTACTCCTAACCTCTATGATGTGGAAGGGATGACTATATGTATGTATACGTAGATACTCTGTAGATATATGTTGCTGATATGTGTATACATGTGTGTGCATACACACACACACACATAGAGAGAATAGGGACTCATCTACAGAAAAGTGACCATAGGGAGTAGATAGGATCTCATAGACTAGGAGGAAAGCCTAAAGCAGAATGTTCAAGGGTTCCCATGCTCAGTGAAAAGGAAAGAGGATGAACCAGAAAAAGAGACTGATGGTCTGACAGGTATGAAGAGAACCGGAAAAGAACAGAGCCACCCATGCCCAAAAGAGGAGAGGGTATCTAGAAGGATGGGGTGGTCAGCAATGTGGAAAGTTGAAGTCTGATTCAGAAAGGTAGACTGAAAAGAGTTCATCAGATTTAACAACTAAGACATTTCTGACAATCTTTAAGAAAAGGGTTTTTGCAAAGCAGCAGGAAGAATGGAAGCTAGTTTGTAAGAGCTTTCACTTTATCAGTGAAAGAGGAAAGAAGCAGTTTGAGGATATGGCATATTCAAGTGAAGGTTTTTTAATGATAGGGGAGACTTAAGCATGTTTGTAAGTTGCTATAAGAAACCCATACAAAGATAGAAAGGTAATGATAAACGAGGCAAGCTCTCAAAGGAGATGGCAAAGAATGGGAGAAAATAAACAGAGTAAAGGAAGACTTAAAGAGGTTTTGAGGCAAGGAATAGGGAAGATCCTAACTGTTGACTTTGACATACTTGCCAAAGTGTGTATGAATATGTAAAGGTAAGGAGAACCATTTCCTTGAATTGATACTCTCCCAAAGAGGGAGAGCAGGGATACGAAGGGAAGAGGGGACAACAATCATTCTGAGTAAACAGGCAGCCATAGTCTCTCCTACATAATTCTGGGTAGCTTGCACATGGTTTAGCCGTTCACCTCGCCCACTTATTGGTAATGGCAATAGTGGTAGTAGCTAGTCTCACTCTGGAACTCTGTCAGTCTATATATAGACTATATAGGTATATATAGGTTATATATATGTATATATATAGGTATATATGTGTGTATGTATGTATGTATGTATATAATGGTTGAATAATTTGCTAGAGGAAGCTGTGGGTTTGGCTAAGTGACAGCACCTTTTGCCTCCATTCCTATTGCAACTGCAATCTCTCTGCATTGCCATAGCCATAGCCATAGCCATGAACTCCCTGGATCCCTCAGTACTCCATCAGTAGGCATACCTGCCTTCCTGACCTCACCCCTCCTGAGCAGTTTTTTGCTCTTTCTTTCTGTCTTGTTGAAGAGAAGGAGTTATCATTCAGTCCTATGGCCCTCTAAGCAAAAAAAGAAAGAAAGAAAAGCAAAGCAGACAGACATATACAAGACACATACAATCAAATGCAAGGTAACCTCAAAGAGAAAGATATCAGCAGGTGGAAGAACCAGGGCAAACCTGCAGTAGGTGCTGCTTGAACTGAGTAATCATCTGGGGTCCATTGATGGGGAATCTACTCGCTTCCCATGTATTCCATCTCACTTTGGAATAACTCAAATTATCAGGAAGTTTTAGCCTTATGTTAGTGTAGCCAAGGTCCCAATCAAACATGGGTCTCTAAAAGTTAGAGAAATATATATTTAAGAAATCCATACAGAGAAAGATGGAAAGATCATGATAAATGAGGAAAGCTCATTTACACCCAGGTTCAAGAAATGTGAAACAGCATTTGCTTAGAACCATTACACTCATAAAGCCCACTCTCGTACACACACACACACACACACACACACACACACACACACACACATTACCCAGCATCCTTTCCCACTGCTGCAACTCTACAAAACCTAGCTTGTGAAAGTTGCCTCAATCTCCCTGAACTCATTCCTCAATGATCAGCTTAAAAGTATTCCATCATACCCTATCACTGAATAAACTCTATTTATCCCCCATTGACCACTTCTTTATTCCCATCCCCCTCAATCCAATTCTACTAACATCCCACTCAAGATCTACCCACACCTTCCGCTGGAAGGCCTGCTCTATAGGGAATAAACTTGATTTTTATCTTAAATTTTTCCATTTCCACTTCTCCATCCTCTTGTATTCACTGAAAACTAGCTCCTTCCTGATGATATGACTACCTCAGCCATCCTTTCTGTGGGATACAATGTGAGGAATTTTGTTTCCACAGGATTAAAAGTACTCCTATCTTTGAGTGACAGCAAAATGTGGGTCGGAGGTAATTGGTCCTAATCAGAGCTAGGATGTAGCAGAACCAGGCTTCTGAGCAGGTAGGGGGTTAGAGGCTTGTACACATGCTTGATAAGCTGTTTGAGGGGAGCATGATGTGGGCAGTTCAGGAGGTTGCACCTAGCCAATGGAGAACAAGGTGGGAAATTTGAATAGAATCAGCATAAAAGGGCTCACATTTGTTTGAGTCCCTGTACTCCATTAAAGGAGTTAATTGTTTATTCAAAAAGAATAAATGTAAAATAAATGTAATGAAAACCTTCCTGGCTTTTCAACAAATATTCCTAGACTAAGGATGTCTCTCCCACTTTCCCACACTGGTTACACTTTCACTAATATTTTGCCAGTGACAGAGTAGTTGGGATATTCCTTGCTTTCCATTGTCACTTCCGGGGTCTCTACCACCATTACTTAATAACATCTCCTCCTTTGAGATTCACTCAATTCATATCTATTACCCAATCAAGATTCTGGTAGCTGTTGTATAGATCAGAGCTTAAATTGTGGGCCAAGACCCCATATGGGGTTGAGAAAAATTGGCAACAGTGAAAGGTTTTTGAACATGCCACAACCAAAAAGTAACTCAAAATCAAACATGGAGGTGCCTGTGTTTTGGGGAGCAACTTCACTGCAACCTTGGCTCTGAACACAAACATAGCACTTTGCACTGCACGTGCCCTCAGGCCACACAAAACTGAAACCAGTAAAGCTGTTGTGCATAGAAAAAGTTTCAGAAGCCCTAGATAGATTTCCTAGACACTTTCCTTTGTTCCTCAATTAATTTAGTTGCTTGGCTCAGTCTTTCTCTCTTCCTCTGTTCCTTCCCTGGTACTAGGGGACTTTAACATACATGTGGATATTCTCTCCAATCCCTAAACTCACAGTTGCTCAATTTACTCATTGTCCATGACCTAATCCTGTACTTCACCTCTTATACACAGAGATGGTCATACCCTTGTGTGGGGTATGAAGACCTTAAAAATACCCTACCCCTCCCCCCCAAAAAATTAAAAGTCAGAGGTATCTTGAGGAAAGAACAGGAAGTTTTATTCACTTCTTGAGAGGAGGGCATGCTTCCACCAGTATGAACCAGCAGAATGAGGTGTGTTACAGAAGACAAAACAAGAATTTATACCCTAACACTGTCAAGCCCCCTCCCACCACTGTCCCTTCTTCCACTGGCTAGGAGGCAGGTTTACAAAGAACAAGGAAATAGGGGATAGCCAGTCCAAATGTACCTATACTTATTTGGCAAATGCCAAAGTGAAGAAGGGGAAGGGCTCTAAGAGAGTCCTAAAATTCCTGAAGGGCTTAAGGCTGATTGATAGCAAGGGAAGGGAGGAAGGTCCTAGGCTGTGTAATTTCTTAGGTAACCCAGGACTTCAGTCTGTCCAGTCTTACAAAAGTCTGTCTCTGGTTTTGAGATAGTTTCTCTCCCTTCTCATTCTGAGGAGTCTTCACAGAGGGTACAGAGAGAAAGTGTACCCCACTCACCCTTGATCACAAAAGTTCTGACTTCCATATTTGTGAACTCTGAAATTTCTTTAGCTGACCTTTCCTCTAACTTACAACCCCTGACCCTATTCTTCATGTCCGCTCTACCCCTCACTTTCTGAAGCCATCTTCCCTATCTTGACCCCTTGGTGATGAACCAGATCATTTTCTCTCAGCTCTTTTGCTCCCTTATACTATTGTCGGTCTTGCCCTGTGAAGTTGCTAACATCTGCTGCCTTCAATTCTATTCACATGTTGCTTAACAAAGCTAGTGAAAAATCATAACCACTTCACACCAATCAGATTAGTTAATATGACAGAAAAGGAAAATGACAAATGTTGGTGAAAAATGTGGGAAAATTGGAACACTAACGTGTTGTTGGTGGGGTTATGAACTGATCCAACCATTCTGGAGAGCAATTTGGTTCTGTGTCCAAAGGACCACCAAATTGTGCATACACTTTGATCCATCAATACCACTACTAGGTCTATATCCCAAAGAGATCATAAAAAAGGGAAAAGGACACACATATACAAAAATATTCGTAGCATTGTGGTGGCAAAAAATTGGAAACTGAGGGGATACCCATCAATTGGGGAATGGCTGAATCAATTTTCGTATGTGAATGTAACAGAATACTACTGTGCTATAAGAAATGAGGAGCAGGCAGATTCCAGAAAACCTGGAAAGACTTACATGAACTGATGCTGAATGAAATGAACAGAACCAGGAGAATATTATGCACAGTAACAGCAACATTGTAACAATGATCAGCTCTGAAGGACTTAGCTCTTCTCAGCAATACAATGGTCTAAGACAATTCCAAAAGACTCATGATGGAAAATGCTGTCCACATGCAGAGAAAGAACTATGTAGTCTGAATGCAGATCAAAGCGTAGTTTTCTCTTTTTTTTTCTTTCTCATGGCTTTTCCCTTTTCTTCTGATTCTTCTTTCATAACATGACTAATGTGGAAATATGTTTAATATGATAATACATAGCCTAGATCAGATTGCTTACCGTCTTGGGAAAGGAAGAAGGGAGGTGGGGAGTGAGGGAGAGAGAAAAGATGTGGAACTCAATATCTTATAAAAGTAAATGTTGATAACTATTTTTATATGTAATTGGAAAAATTAAAATACTAATAAGTGGGGGGAAAGAAATGAAAAATCATGAAAATTTGCTGACTAGGTCCCCTACAAATTTCAGCTGGGCCTTCACTGCAGCAAGACAATCTTTTTACACCTCCCTAATAGATTTATTATCCCACTTGCCATAACAGCTTGTCTAAATCTTTCCATATCCTTTCAAATCTTCCACATCACCCACTCACCCACCCCTCTGAACTGAGACCCTTGCCTCATATTTCGCTGAAAAAGTTGAGTCCATTTACTAAAAGGTCTCTCTTCCCCCCTCCTCCTCATTTCACATCATCAGATGACCTCCTCCACCTCTAGTATAGACATCCTGGACAATTCATGCTTCTCAGGCTACATCCTTGATAGAATATATCTGTACAGGCCAGAAGTTCCCCCTTGAGAGGGCCCCTTCCTTCAGAAAACTCATTCCTTCAGAAAACCCCTTTGAAAGGCCCCTTTTAAGTTTTCTAAGTCTGCCTTGAAAAACCAGACATTTAACTTTGGTCAGCATGGCCTTGCAGACTCGGCTGATACTTGGCATGTGTTCAAGAGGCATCTGAAAGTAGACTCTGCCCTGGCCCTTTAGTCTCCTTACCAAGGACCCAGGACTCCTTCCCACAGGAACTGGATACCTTGGGGGGTAAGGGGGTAAGGGGCACGGGTATGGAGCCTGCTCTACTTAATGGAGTTCAGCTCTCCGCGTGTACTGAGTGGCTGTTTCCAAGACACGTGACAGAAGGCAGACAAATGGTTAATAAAAGAGCAGGGAAGGAGGAGGGGAATGGGATACGATGCATGAAGGCACAGTAAGAGATAGGCAATAAAGAACTTTGTAACTTCACGAGGGTGTCGGGCTATCTGTCCATATCTGGGAGTATCTCAGGATCCCGAAGAGCCTCAAGGGGAGGCTGAGGTTGATATCACACACCAGAGGTAGGTGATGTGGGGATTCTTCTTAGCTCAGCAGGCTTGAGCACATATCAGTGATGATTTTATTGATTAGCACTTTCTGAAGTGATTCCTGAGATAGAGTGCTCTGAGAGAGCAACTTTCTGAGACAACACTCAAGAGGAAGGGGTTATGGTAGATGGTGTACTTTGTTCCTCAAACACATCCCACATCTTACTCAGTTACTGAGAACATACTAACTCTCATACTGAGGTTTTCCCTGAGACAATCTTTTAATTGCTCTGGAACTAGAAAGTCGTGATTATTGACTTCATCTGAATCTATCCTTAAGTGGGAGGGCTTTGTCTGAAGCTCTCTTACCACCACTATTCTCAATCTTCTTCACAACTTTAACCTAGGATGGTAGGGATTGTCAGGCTGCCTGGGTACTGAATCACAGATTGCTATTTGCCAGTACTCTAACCAATACTTTACCGGCACTTCCCAACGGGATGAATGAATGACTGAAGCATTTATTAAGCACTTACTGTGTGAAAAGGGATACCGATAGAAAAGATAGCCCCTACTCTCAAAGAGGTCACATTCTAATAATGGGGTAACAACACATATGGAAGATTTCAATAGCAAGTCAGATGGAAAGATCCCAAGGTTCTTAAGGTTTAGTGGCAAAGCACACAGTAAAACCTCTTCTTTAACGCCATTTTCAGTGACAAAACCACATCGGTTTCTGATGTTTAACCACTTAGTACTGGACTTGAAATAATGATGCCAAGCAAGAGTCCTGGGCTATCTCCATCAGAGTCAGAGGAAAGATGGTGTTATACGGTATCTGGAGCTGCCTGGTGCATAATGACTCCTGTCTCTCCCTAAGAGTAGCTTGCTCCTTCATTTTGGCCCTGTGAATAGAAGTTGGTGGATAATTGGTGGGAATAGCTGACCTCAGGAACTGCCTCCTAGATGCTGGCTGTGCTAGAACCAGGACTGGTAGTGTGGAGGGGGCTGCCAATTCCAGGGCTCTTGTGCCTATCTGCCTGTTGGTAGCAGTTTGTCGCTGGTGACGATGAGGAAGGTGAAGTCTTTTCCCACTGTAATTCCTTTTGGCAGTAATGGCTGTTGGGGCTGGGCTAGAGGTTTGGGGGCCCTGAGGCAATTGGGTGAGGGGTCCTGGACTGTTTCCATCAGAATCTAAGAGGAAATGGTGGTCAAGATAATGGTGGTGGTTCAATTTGCCTGGAGCATGTTGCTTCCCATCTACCCCTAAGGGTACTCTGCTACTTTAAGTAGACTGGAGTTGACCCCAATCAATTCTGACTCTCCAGAGTTCTTTGCTGGATTTGGACAGACCAGGACTATGGTGTCTGCCTTCTTGCCAACACAAACTTTTCTGGGGAATTCTAACTTCATTCAACCATAATCCATGTAACCCTTCTCATTCAGTTTCTAGAATCTCTGAATATAAGCTATTGATGAATACGTTGTTAATGTTCTTCATAAAATGATGGCGATATTTAAAAAAAATAGGATGCCATAAAATTTCAGTTCTGTCCCTGCTGCGCTGGATTCTTGTACATCCAGGTAGAAAGGACCCAAGAAAGGTTGGTGGGGGCAAGGATTAAATGTTCTGGGACCTGGGGAAACTTTTTATTTTCCTGATGCCTGTCCTTGGAATTCAGCTTTTAATACCATATCCACATCCCTCTCTCAAATGCATCCAGCACTCATGTGTATATCTAGAACACCCATGGCTAAGACAATTATTCTTTTTTTCTTCCAATTTCTAAACATTTTTATTTCAAATCCTCTTTTTGCCCCTTATCCAAAAAAACATGGTTCTGAACAACAGTCATAAAAAGGAGCTACAAAAACAAAAGACGATTTGTTCTTTAATAGCAAGGCCTTGCAGATTATTTTGGAATTTCACTTAGCAAGACTGGAGAAGGTGGGGTAGAGACAGCATCCTTTGTCTTACATTTTTGCCACAGCAACCAAATTGCTACTCTCCTAAAACAAAGCCAAAATTTATCTTTTTGCAACTTTTGTTCATTGTTCCTAGTGTTTGGGATGAAAATAGCCCTCATCCTTAACTTAACAAAAAATAAACACAGAGATCTCTTAGGATAAGAACAGTTTATTCTCTTCCCCAGGAGAAGAGGGTGATCTTCCCCATGACTTATCATGGAAGAGAAATGTGTTACAGACAGTGCAAGAAGTTATACCCTAATGCAGTCAAGCCCCCTACCCAACTGTCTCCTCTCTCATTGATTGAGAGGCAGACTTCATCAAATTCTTCCTCAAATGGGACAACAAGAAAACTCCCAAAGCAAGGGAGGAGGAGTGATCCTGGGCTATATTACTGGCCAGGAGGAGAGGTCCCCTGAGGCAGGAAAGCAAACAAAAGAAAATGAGGGGGGGAGGTCTGTGTGTGGAAAGATTCCTGCAGAGGCTTGCTGCTGATTGACAGCAGCAATGGAGGAGGGAGAGGGAAGTTAACAATCCCAAACTGCCTGAGAAGTTTTCACTCACCCCATACACTCATGCACCCTGTGGAGCTGGCCAAAATGAATTTAAACCCTCTCCTACATTATTCAAATATCTGAAGACAGCTATTTGTTCCCCTTCTCTCCAAATCTCTTCTATTCCAATGTATGGATCAGAAGACCACCTACCCAAAATAACTCAGAGACTTCTCAAGGGAGAAACAAAAACTTTATTACCATCTCTCTTGAGGTTGAAAGGGTGTCCCCAATCCAATGAAAAGTCAGAAGGGAGAAGCATGATCAGAAAGCTGTAACGTGGGAATTCCACACCCTCTTAACTGTCCTACCTTACCACTGGCTGGTAAGGCAAGCTCACAATCTTCTTATTAATGCCAACCAATCAGCACAAAGCCATCTCAATTCATTATCACAATTATTACTAATAAGGCTCTAATTTTGTTAGATAACATACATAATACATGAGGTCCACTAAGCAAGCACAGTAACAACCTCAGAATATTGAACTCCCTTCAGTCCAACCTAGATGTGTTGTTATCTGGGCCTGAGTGCCCCAAGGCCACTGTCTGCTTTCTGATTGGTCAAATCCACCTGCTGCTGCCAACTCCTTCTATTCTACATTATTTCATTTTTAGTATTATCTAGGAGTTCTCTGGGAACTGGGAACCCAAGTTCTTCCCAAGGCTACTGTCTGGTACTTTTTATCAGTAGTCTTGTTTCAGCAATTCTTGCAGTTCTGTAGAAACTTAACCCTTTGCTACCTCTCACACTACCATTCCTTTCCCTAAACTAAAAACTCCTCTAATTTGGTCTCAATAGTTAATCCAGTCAATTGTTTTACTATCCAATAGCTCTTACATTACCTTGAAATATGCAATGACCCCTATGTGAGTGGGGAAACGATATTGAACTTACTTACAAAGTATGAGGAAGAAAGAAGAATGTAATAAGATGTTCAGAATGGGGAAACTTCACTGCAAGTTATCCTTCACACCAGGATAAACAGTCTCGGTTCATTCAATTGCTTCAATGTATGGTATACTAGTGTAACCTAGATTTTCAAGAAAAAGAGACATAGTCCTACACTCTATTGATACAACCACAATGTCTTATTCATAGTATACAAACCACCAATGGTGGTTTAAACACACCCCACCAAAACAACCAACAGGAAAACATGTAAGCTATTTCACTATCATCCTTAGTATCAGCTTACTTTTATACGTAAGAGACAAAACATTATATTAAGCAGTTCCAGGGCAGTAGCTCAGGCTCAAACTCCAGGAATCTGAATAGCTGTAAAAGGTCGTATTGTCCAAGAAGCGCAGGAATTGTAGAACACTCCTCTTGCTCTACCAGAGGAACCAAGGATCTCAGACTCCTGGCTCTCACAAGGTAGAAACATTCATCTCAAGATCACTGGGCAGTCATCAATAATTAGGAAAGAAACAAAACAGAGAAAGCAGCCCAGTCTCAGGCTTGCTCCTATTAGGCTGCAGAAAACTACAAATCCCATAATGCCAGGCTGAGCTATGATTACACAGGAAACAGAAGATTGGAGCTCTTCTCATCTGAAATTTGTATTGTTAGCAATACATATGTTCTTTTTACTTTGAGAGATGTAAATGCTAAGGTTGCAGAGTCTATTCCCCAAAATTCTGTTCATAATGCTGGATCTAACTGTCAATCCAAGATTTCAAGGAATAGAAACCCAACTCTCTTTCTTTTGATATATCTGTAGTGGTTTATTGGTAGTATCCAAACTTCTTTTCTATTCCAGTATAAACAGTGTCAGGTCACTCAGGTGCTTTGTGTATGGTATGCTCATACAACTGAGATTTTCACCGAAAATACAAATGCTACACATATGTGCACAGAGAGAACATCCAGAGGCATATGCTAATCTGCGTCATCACTAGCCTGGGTTCCAGCTTAGTCCTATTTCTCAGAAACAGGAGAGCAAGTTGTACCTCAGAGGCCAGAGTTTCATACTCAGAGGATAAAAGGATCTAGTGTCTGTACAGATGTATCCACTTAAGGAAAACCGATACCAGACATCATGCCTTTGAATATATGAATCGTGAGTCATTAAATGAGGCAGAATCTAGCATTTGTTGAGAACTCATCAGTCATTCTTTCTGCTCCTGACTGCCTTTCCCTTTTTCCTTCTCAGGGATTTATAACCTGCAGTATGTGAATTTGTTTGTTTAATATTTTGATGATTGTGTTTCACTCTCATCTGTCTCCTTTGTGTTCCTATCTGTTTCGCACATTTAAAAACATTATTCTGACAGGTGTCCAGACATCACTAGATGGCCAAAGGTCCCATGATACACAAAAGGTTAAGACCCCTTGCTATGGGGAAGGGATCTAGTGGGACCCGACTTCATCTTGAAGGTTTGACCTTCAGTCCTTTTGATATTCTGATTATTCTAGTCTGGACTCACTCTAGTTTATTACTGTATCTCCCAAACAATAGTGTCTCGATCTAAGCACATGTCATATGTGGTCTGGCCAAGGCACAGGGCAACAGGTCTGTCAGCTCCCTCATTCTGAACATTATGCTTGTGGACAATATGTGGGGGAATTAGAAAATGTTAGGTTACCCACTAACAGTACCCTCTAAATCTACAGGTAGCAAGCATTCTAGTCTATACCTGTGAAGGCTGAGCTGAAATGTGAAATTCTGCCAGATTCATCATATGACTACATGACCCTTTCTGGTCTTCATGTCTCAGTGCTGACTCAGAATGGGTTTCAAATCCATTTAGCTGACTACTCCTATCATTTTTACATGAAATGCTTGATTTTTTCCCATGTAAATTTTCAAAGGGCTCTATACTTGAACTTCTTTCTTTCTGCTCTCACCTAACTTTCTCTTGTGTCATAGTTATTTGTTTGCATGTCTTTAAACTGCAGAGTCCTTATTTGACAAACTTCTAGAGGTACCATCCAATGAGACAAGAAAACAAAATCACAGATGTAAACAATAGTAAACGAGACAAAGCTGTCCCTACTCACAGATGAAATGTTGCCATATATAGAAACTTCCATAGAATCAACAGGGACTAATCTTTAAAACAAAGTGGCAGGACACAAAATAATTTCTCAGGTCATTATATATTATCAACAAAAACTAGAAGAAAGGATAAGAAAAATTCCATTCAAGTTAACTGCAAAATAAATAAAATCTTTACCATGACATAGGCAAGATTTTTATCAATACATCTATAAACGCCCTTATGGAAGAGGTCAATAAATTAATTGGAGACATAGTCAATGATCATTGTTGTTCTTCATTAGTAGAATAAAATTATAACACCACGTAAATCAACTTACATATTTGGTGACAGACTAGTCAAAATACTAAGGAAATGCTTTTTTTTTGAATTAGACAAAATAATAATAAAATTCAATTGGAGGAACAAATTCTGTGATCTGAAGGGAAATTGTGAGAAAAAAAAGGAAAAGGGGAATGCCATTACTCTGAAGTTCTTAGAACCATTGGTACTGTTTATTAAGCAGAAAAGTGGAACAGTGGAACAGACTAAATAAACAAGAAAGAGATGCAACTGAAAATAGTAGTCCAATCTTTGACAAACCCTAGAGAAAAAAAGTTATTGGGGAAAGGACTAGCTTCCTGACAAGAATTTAAAAAAAAACTAGGAAAACTATAAAACAACTTGGCAGAAATTAGATTTAGGTCAATACTTTACTTCAAATACAGCAATAAATTGAAAATGGCTGTATCACTTGAGTAGAAAAGGTCATACCATAAAAAGTTAAAAGCAATCTAATACCTTTCACAGTTCTAGGTAGAAGAGGATGTCTTAATCACAAAGGCAGAAAGAAAATCATAAAAGATAAAATAGCTAATCTTGATAAAACTTAAAAGCTAATCTTGATAAAACTTGATAAACTAAATAAACTTTTTTATGAAGAGAAATGGTAGAGTGAGGAAAATATGTGCAGCAAATATCATTGATAAAAGTCTAATATTGATTGGCTAATATGTTGCTGTTCTTCATTCTTGAAGAGGAACCATGACATCAGGAAAGTAATGTCATTATTTGTAAGTGAATTGGATTTCAGTGAGGGAAGGTTGTGCAAAGTCACCAGTCTCACTTTGTCCTCCAGGGTCATCTTGGTCCAGTGGCAAGATGTAGATCAGGATGACTGGAGATGGCCCTGCATGCAGTAGGAGACCTTGGTCTTTTTAAGCTAAGGTCTTTGACAGGTCTCAGTTTGACTGAGGTCACACCCATTCAATGATTAAAGCTAGGTAAGAAAAGAGGTCAAGAATGGCCTCTTTTACCTCTCAAAAAATAAATCCATCAATCTGGGAGGGGAAGACCTTCAGGATTTCTGGCCAAAACAAACACAATTGCTATTTATACTCACTCTGAGTCAATCAGGGCCCAAACAATGACCGATTAGGACTTAGCCTGGGACCTACTGCTGGTCAATCAGTGAGAACCAGAGTGATTTAGGTTTAAGGTATGATCCTTAAGAAAGAAATCACAAGATATCTTGGGATTTGGCTAACATGACAGAAAAGAAAAATAAGATTGGAAGGGATATGGAAAAATTGTGACACTTATACATTCTTGGTAGAGCTGTGAACTGATCCAACCATTCTGTAGAGCAATTTAGAACTATGCCCAAGAGCTATAAAATTGCATACCACTTGATCCAGTAATATCACTACTAGATCTGTATTTTAAAGAAAGTTTTAAAAAGGTGGGGAGAGGACCTATTTGTACAAAAATATTTATAGGAACTCTTTTTGTGGTAGCAAAGAATTGGAAACTGAGGGGATGCCCATCAACTGGGAAACAGCTGAACAAGTTGTGGTATATGATTGTAATAGAATATTACTGTGCTCTAAGAAATGACAAGTAGGCTGATTTCAAAAAAACATGGAAAGAATTATATGAACTGATATAGAGTGAAGTGAGCCGAACCGGGAGAGCATTGTACACACTGTACAATGATCCACTATGAGTGATTAAGCTGTTGTCAGCAGTAAGGCGATCCAAGACAGTTCCGAAGGATTCATGATGAAAAATGCATTGCATCTCCAGAGAAAGCACGACTGGGGTCTGAATCCTGATCAAAGCACACTCTTTCTCACTTTCTGTATTCTTTTCACCTTTTTTTTCTTTTGGTTGTGTCTTCTTTCACAACATGACTAACAGTAGTAATAATAATAAAGAAGAAAGGGTTAGGGGAAAGTCAAGGGCGGTGCCTAGGTTGCCAGAGTGACTGGGAGGGTGGCTTTGCTCTTGACAGTAACAGAGAAGTTTAGAAGAGGGAAGGATTTGGGGGGAAAGATAGTGGCACCACAATGAATATGGTGATTTCTTTTCCTCACGACTCAGCATGTATAACCTATATCAGGCCGGGGGAAAGGGAGAGAGAAAATTTGGAACTCAAAAACAAATTTTAGGGGGCAGAGCCAAGATGGCGGCATAGAAGCAGCAAAGCACTGCAGCTCCCACACAAACACGCTAAAAAACTCATAAAATGGGACTCTAAACAGATTTTCAAGCTCCAAAACTCTCCAAAAGACAGAAAGCACATCTGTTGCTACAGGCAGCACAGCAGGCAGGGCTCTTCCCAGCAGTCTGGGAGCCGGGGCCCAAACCCTGGCCGGGTCAGGCCCTGGGGCATTGGGCAGGGAGCCACGTCTACAGGAGAGCAGATCTGCTGCACTGGAGGCACAGTTACCACGTTTATCAGGCCAGAAGACAAAAAGGGTAAGAGAAAGGTCAGTGGATTTTGCTAACTCGGGAGGAGAAGAGCAGGTCTGGCCAAACTGCTCCCAGGGCAAGGAAGCAGTGGGAGGCAGGTGTAGCAGCAGGAACGGAGCAGCAGCGGCCTCCACTGGGCTGCTTCAGA